>PVIJ01010976.1:28403-57325 GCA_004024925.1 Scalopus aquaticus
AGAAAGAGAAAAATATCGAATGGTTTCACTTATAACAGGAATATAGGGGAGCCAAATAAGAAAGCAACATTCAGCAGGGAAGGAGGGGAGGGGGAGGGCTCAAGAGGGGGGAGGAGGGGAGCATGGAGGACTATGGTGATGGCTCCACGGGTGAACAGGTGGTGGGTAACTTATGGGGAATACATAATAATGTAAAAGACACGAATAACAAAAATAAATATTATATTAAAAAAAATAAATAAATTTTGCTGTGACTGTTTTCTTAAGGAAAAAAAAAAAAAAAAACACGGTCGGAGCCGGCCTCCGACATCGGGGCTCTGCCATTTCAATTTGTGGGTTTCATAGTCACCTTAGATATGATGCGCATCACTCCTGTTCACCTCTCATTGTCTAGAACCAGGGAAGAGAAAGAACCGCATAGAGGTAAGAAGTATTCATTTCTTTCCTACTCCAGTTTGAAGTTGTGTTTTAAACAATGAAATAGTACTCAGCAATCAAAAAAGATAAACTTATGCCATTCGCAGCAACATGGATGGAACTGGAAGGGATTACGCTCAGTGAAGTAAGTCAGAAGGAAAATGAAAAAAAAATCAGATGGTTTCACTTATAGGAGGAACATAGGGAAACCATACAAGGGATCAGAAAAAAAGAACTAGCAGTCAAATTATAAATTGGAGACATTCATCAGAGGAGGAGGAAGGAGAGGGGTCAAAACAGGAGGGAAGAGCACAAGAGTTTATGGTGATGATTCATGGGTGTCTTGTTGGTGGTAATTTTATGGGTACAATACCTAGGAGTAGAAATCAAATATTGTACAGAAATGAATAGCGATGTAAAAATAAACAAAAATTTAAAAAATAAAGTTGTATTTTAAAACTGTGCATCTAATCTCAACCAGAGTCATCTGCATATAACAATAGGATGTGATGTTGCTGAGAAAATGTTCAGGCAGAGAAGCTCCACAGGCAGATGGCTGATTTATCTAAGCAACCTTCGGTAATTTATACATGGCACCTTGGTAAAGCACATGAACTCTGGACTCAAACAACCTCTGTTTAAATTATGGTTCTACTGTTGCTCACAGGGTGACTTTGGCCAAGTTTTTTTAACCTTTCTGAACCATCTTTAATACCCACCCTCTGAACCATCTTTAATATCCACCAATAAGAATATCTACCATAGAAGGTTGTTGTGCAGATTAAGAGATTACATATAAAAGGTGCTTTGAAGACTATTTAGTAATTCCTTGGTAAGTTTCCATTAAGTCTATAATAAATATTACTATTTTATTATTATGAGATGTTTAATCTTTATATTATGAAAATAATCCCATACTGACAAGTAGCATAAACAGTACAAATTATCATGTATCATTCCTAAATTCCTCAAATCTTACTACAGGATCATGTTTTATTATTCTCTCTCTATGCACACATAATTTTTTGTGAAATATTTGAGAATAATTTATAGACATGATGTTGTAACAGGGTGGTCCCCAGGAAAAAGGGTGTGTCTCAGGTTCCCTGTCCCACCCAAGGTAGGGTGGAACTGAGCAGATTATAAGAAGCTGGAGAAGAGAGACAGGTCACACAGAGAACACACAGAGAACACACGGGGGACACACATGGAGGAGATAGAACACACAGACAGAAGACAGGAAGAGACGGAAGAAGGATGAAAAGCCAGAAGAGGCCCAAGGAGCAGAGAGACTTGTAAAGAAGCTGCACTGGACTGGACTGATTGAAAGAGGTGTGGGTGAGAGACCTGTGGGGAAGTTAACAATGGCTATGTTGATTTTGGTTTTGATTTTGTTCTGTTCCTCTCAGAATTGTCTGACTGTTTCTGACCTTTTTGTATGGGTCCCTGCCGAAAGCTGTTCTAGACTTGTGGCAGGCTTTCGAGACTTGCTTAGGGCCAATCCCGTTTGCGTGGACTTTTACCCACGAGGAGTTGGATAACATTGGGTGCTTAGAAAATATATTCTTTGTCTTCTCTGTCTTTTCTAATTGTATTAAAGTTTCTTTCCACAAAAGGTCCTATATGTTTTGTATTGATGCGGCGGATGGCAGAACCCAGTTAGAACAGGGCAGGTCTGGGGTTTCGGGAGTGCCCCTCTCCCTGCCCTGTAACAATGTTCCTTTACCTCTAAATATTTCAGTGTATATTTTCTAAAAACAAGGGCTTTTTTTTATACTTATAGTACAATTGCCAAAAAATAATTGACATTCAAACAATAGTATCATCTAAGGTACAGTCTTAATTGTTTTGCCAGTTGTCCACTAATGTGCCTTTTCTTGTCCCAGATCTGTCCTGGAATCATATGGTGTGTCTCATTAACCCTTTTTAACTTGAAACAGTTCCTCTTTCTCTGTCTTTCATGATCTCAACTTTTTTTTTTTTTTGAGTATACAGGTCGCTATTTTATAAAATTTTTCTCAGTTTGGGTTTCTCTGATGTCTCCTTGTGATTAAGATGTAGGTTCTGCATTTTTGTCAGGAATGTTCCAGGAGCCATACAGTGGCCTTCTCAGTACTTCTTGTCAAGAAGTACAGGTTTCCCATTAACAGTGATGTCCCCTTATCACTTGGTTAAGATGGTAACCGCCAGGTTTGATTTTCCTTTTAATAGGTGAAATGGGGAGGTACTTTGAGGTTCTATAATTATCCTGTTTTTCATGATACTTTTGCCTGCTAAGTTTAGCTTTTGTCAATGAATCTAGCCCAAGGAATTATTTGGTGGTGACCAAATGGTGATTTTCTAAAGCCATCGATCCTTTTACATTTCCCCGTGAGTCACCATTACACATCAGAGCATCTTGAGCTTCTCAAAGGAATAGCCATCTGGTGTGGCCCAGAAGACTTGCCATTAAAGAAAAGGCCATGAGCAATGTAAGAAAGAAGCAGTATTCAGAAGCCTCTGGAACAAGCACTATTGTATCAACAGGAACTGACGATGTCATTTCTGTTACGAAAGACTGTGGCAACGCTCACCACCCTAACCTTCCAAATTGGTGGATTAGGATGAGGCAACCTGACATAGGTTTACATATCTGTCAAAATCATTCAGACTAAACAGTGCTTTCTAGGGGCTAGTACACATCTGGTCATGTCAAAGCAGGTAGCAGCTTCACCAGAAAGCATGGGAATGAATGAACAATCAAAGGAAGATACACTGAGAGAGGAGTCAGCCTGAAGGAGAATCTTGGGATATTGTGACTTTTACAGTGCATGCAACAGATGAGCCAGTGAGAGAAAAACCAGAGAAGGAGGAATAGCACAGTGCTATGGAAACTGTGGTAAGGAATAGAGAGCACCCAGATTTATCATTCATTCCTGGGTATAGACTTGGATTTGGAATAACTTGGGTTCTTTAGATCAGGAAAACTTGGGAGAGCATTATCAATATGCCTAAATTGATAAAGGAAGGGGAAACTTCCCCGTAGGCTCTTGGCTGTCTTTCCAACTCCTTTCCAGAAAACAAAAATCACGTGTTATTACTCTGCCCAGGCAGTGCTGCTTCCAGCTCCACTAGAATGTACAGGATCTGCTGTCCTGGTTCTGGCAGGAGGGCCTGAAATCCAACTCTAATCCTGTGCCCACCACCAAATGGAACAAAGCCCAAGCTCCTGGCATGTCTGACTCAACTTTACTTTGTTCCTAGTTGCTTGCAAAAACTGCACTTCCTTTCTGGAATCTCTTTTATGTCCTTCTTGCTCCCTATTCTCCATTGTCCCCCTTTCCTCAGCAAAGCCCACAGTTTGGAGTGTCAAGGGTTACAAAAATCAGCAGGAATGTGGGGTTTAAGCAGTGCATTGATGACCTTTGGGAAGCCAGTTTTTTGTTTTTTTTTAAGATTTTTTTTTTTTTTTATTTATGCATACAAGCTGGGGTACAAGCCAGAGCTGTGGGGCGGCGAGAGGGTTCACCAGAGACAGAGCGGGGAGCAGAACAGGCAGATCAGAAATACACTGCTGAGGGGAGCAGCGGGCGAGGCAGGAGAGGTCTGCCACACCATGTGGGATTCTCCCCGGCCGGGCGTCGAACTCCTGTCGCCGCTGCCGACAGCTCCACAGCGCAGCGCCCAACCGCTGCGCCACCGGGGAGGCCCTGGGAAGCCAGTTTTAATAAAAAGTGTGACAGGTTCAGATAAAATGACTATAGCCTACACTTTCCAGAAATATCTTTGTAAAGGAAGGAGAAACTCAGGCTGGGAATCAGGTAGGAAAGCAGTCACAGTACATGGTACACTAGGGTATTTTTCAAGGCACCAGAGGAGAACAAGAATTTGAAGATGCCAGAAAGAGGGAAATTATGGTCAGTGGAGTGGAGGGGAGAATTATTGGTAAGGTCAAGAGCCCCAGAAAAGGTTAGTTTGGGGAACAAAGATAAGATGGAGCTTCTCTGGTGGAAAGAATGAAGGAGAAGAGCAGAGGGTAGATGATGATGCAGACAAAATTGAGACAGTGGAGAGGAGAGCTGAGACCTTGCCTTCTCAGTGAATTAGTTGTGGAGGTCATCTCTGAGAAGTGAGAGAGTTTGGAAGTCCTTTGTGAGAGTGACAAAGTTTAAAACCTCTGCCTTGACTCAGTGGAAAGTCAAGAGGAGTAAAAAGTAAACCTGCTCTGACAACAAAATGACTTATGACTCTGAAAAACAAACATGCCTAAGTAATGCACTGTGTACAGATTGATTTGCTCCAGAGAAGTCTTTATGGTTCTCTGCTGATTGTAGTGCTTGTTGGAACATCTATCTGAAGGTCTAACTCCAATAGAAATCTTTAGCAGACTAAGTAATGGCTGGGGTTACTATTAGCATACACTTTTCAATGCTTAAAGAAATGAAATTTTTCTACTTACAGCAAGCTGCTAAAATTCTAATTATACCCTTGGAGCCTGGCCCTCTCAATTTCAGAAACAAGCTCCTTTATAAAGGAAGGAAATCAAACATACACACACATACCCATTCACACACTCCATGAGTAAAATCAATCAAACTACGTCTCCTTTTCCAGTAAGGTACTCTAAGTCACTCCTTGGCACATTGACTTTTTGGTAATGCCCTCATTGATCATTCCAAAACAAAGTGAACTTTCTGCCAGTTTCAGTGACAGCAGCAGCTGGATTTCGTTGGAAGATGCATCTATGTCAAGGAAGGAGACATTTGCTCCTACTCCCACTGCCCTCCCAAAGAACAATGGCCAATTATGAATGAAAGGCCAGTTCTGTTACTCCTGGGCCTTTGTAGAGAGACTGAGACTCATTTCCTGGGGGAAATAAAGGCTGAAAGCTCCAGTAGGAGAGGAGATAGCTCTCCAGAGAGGGATAAGGAAAGGTAGGCAGGGGCAGAAATGTAAGGGTGCCAGAGGAAAGCCCAGAATGTTGACAGCACCTCATTCCAAGCCCCAAAGGGCTTATCCAGGAGCTGGAGCTTTCTGCCAATAGCAGCCTACACTAGTAGGGGGAGCTGCCTCCCTGGGTCCTGGGAACAGAGTGAGGACACAGTCCCAGAAGCCCCGGGTGAACAGAAGGCCCCTGACAGGTTTCCCAGAAGGAACCCAAAGAGTGGAGTGGAGGTTAGAGGATGTGCAGTAATGCAAGAGGGTGGTCCTCAGGAAGGGGGAGTGTCCCAGGACCCACCCCCACCTCAGGCCCGAGAGAGCCAGGGCACCTAAGACTACGATTCCCAGAATGCCATCATCGCCAAAGGAAGCATGCTGAGGACGGAGGGTGGAGTTAAGCAATGGTTTTTTGGGAGGTTTATATACCTGACCTGTGAGCCTGGGGGGAGATTGGTCCATGGTGCAGATTGAGGAGAGTTTTCCTGAGTACGCAAGAAGAGTCCAACTCAGTGAAATTGGTAGGACTTTTTTACCAATTTATTTCTTTATCTTTTCTTTTTACTTTTTGTAAATAAATCTTTTTATTAATTTTATTGTGTGTGCCTGCATTTGAGTTTTTAAGTCTCTTATTAAGTGCATGGGTAGGAACCCAGACAGGCACCCCACGGGGTTACCCTGTAACAGTAACTGAGTGGCGCTCTGACTGAAGAGTGAGAAGTAATAGAAGAAAAAAGGAATGAAAGCTTTCCTGCATGCTGTCCCACATAAAATATTGACTTGAGACTCACATATACTTACAAACTTGGGAATTCGCAGCATTTTATTCTTTGAGAGCTGTGCTAGATTGCAGTTGGATGTGGTGATGGAAGAGACATAACGCAAAAGATTAGAACTAGACCCACACAAGAAAGTGGGGGTAGAAGAAATCAACATAACCATGAGCACAATCCTTAGGCACCAGCACCTGAGTTACAAAGCATAGGTAGGAGCTACACTGCAGTCGAGGGGCAAAGATATGGCGGCGATTGAGCCCATTGTAGAATCTCCGCTCTCTTTTCTAATTCTAGTTAGCCAGCAAACAGGAACCTTCCTCGAAGATGAGCCCCTCCCAACTGAAAGAAGGCTATATCAGTGCCATTCGTGCAAGAATTCAGGGCAGCCATTTCTCTGCCCACCAGTGCCTATGCAGGTGCTTTCCTTTACCAACTCTGTCCCTTTGCAGGGCAGCGGCCTGCCTGTCTGCCTGTGACCTGCACCATGCAGGCCTCTCTTAGCAAATCTGCCCCTCAGAGGGGCAGCTCTTTCTGCCCACTTGTGTCTGTACAAGTGTCCTTTACTTCCTTGCCCTAATAAACCTGTTCTTTAAGTATAACTGAGTCTCTGTCTCGTGGAGAAACTTGTCGCGTGCCGCAAAAGGGAGCTCTGGTGAAACCTTTCCCAGAGTGAACCCAAGGACCCTGCTCTGCTCTCAAATCCATCGACTCTAAAACGACATCAGTGGCATGTGATCGAGTCAAATCTTCTTATAAATTGCCGTCGCTGCTAGGGTTAGTATGCCGCTTGCAAAACATATTTTGCATTTTACAGGAAATGACCATCTCCCCAAATAAGTGATGACTGAATGAATGATTCTTGTTAAGTGCCTTAGAAAAAGTCAAACTTGGGGCCCAAATTATATTTATTTTTAGAAATTAAGCTGGATGCAACAAGTGGGTTTTATGGTAAAAAAAGAGGAAAGAAACCAGAAGAGCTATTCAGATGGGGGAATGCAATGGAGAAATAGTTATGGACAATTAGAGTACAAAGAATATGGAATCGAATAGAATGAAGCCTCCCCTGAGAGATCAACATAAACAATCAAGCTGAGGGCCTCCCTGGTGGTGCAGCTGTTAAAGCACTGCGCTGTGGAGCTGTTGGCAGTGGTGACGCAAGTTTGATGCCCAGCCAGGGAGATTCCCACATGGCGCAGCAGACCTCTCCTGCCTTGCCCGCTGCTCCCCTCAGCAGTGTATTTCCGTCCATCCGCCTGTTCTGCTCTCCACTCTGTCTCTGGTGAACCTTCTCGCTGCCCTGTGCCTCTGGCCTGTACCCCAGCTTGTATGTATAAATAAACAAATCTTAAAAAAACAAACAAAAAACAATCAAGCTAAAACACAACCAGGCAGGTAATATATTGTTTTCTTTCCCAGAGTCTGTTGTTCTTTACTTGTTCTTTTTACCTTTTAAAAACACTGAGTAGGGACCTCCCTGGTGGCTCAGGCTTTAAAGTCTCAGTGCTATCAAGCTATTGCCAGCCAGTGAGGCCTGAGTTCCATCCTCTGCCAGGGAGCTGACCCACATGGCACAGCAGACCTCTCCTGCCTTGCCCGCTGCTCCCCTCAGCAGTGTATTTCAGTAGATCTGCCTGTTCTGCTCCCCACTCTGTCTCTGGTGAATCCTCTCAGCCCCCACACCTCTGGCTTACACCCAGTTCTTGTGTGCATAAATAAGTAAAAATAAATATTTTCAAAAAAAATAAAAACACTGAGTAGTTGCAGAACAAACTTTTGAGTTGAAAACTGAAGTCTCAACTCAAGCACAATCCAATAACAACCTTCCTTTGCTATATTGATCCCTTATCTTCACAAATTGGTCTCAACTTGCCTTCTCGGTGTAAGTCAAGGGGAGCCAGTAGTCAGAGCATTAAGTTAGATAAAGTGGAGTTACCGCAGCCTCTCTGACACCATGTTGGTAATTGATAGGAATTACTGGTTGTCTGAAAAAAAGGTGGGGTAATCAGAAAAGCATGATCCACCCATCAGTCCAGTTCCCTCTCCACTGCTGCTCTATATGTCCTCCATCTTACTCCGTTTCCAACGACTCCAGGTGCACTACGGATTAGCTTTCTGACCACTTAAAGTTATTGTCACATCAAAACCCAGACTTGCCTGCCCTTTAATATGCTCCAAATTTCCTTCCATTTTCCTTCCATTTTCTACCTTACTCCCCAGAAAAATCCATCAAAAATTATTGTACTACTTGTCATAGCAAAACACAGTAGATACACTTAATGTTAATCGACATAGGAGTTGGTTTTTAAAAATGATGGTTGGCTGCTTTGTGGTATACTATGCAGCCATAAAAAGAACAATATGTTGTATAAATTGACAAGGAGAAAAATATCTGTAATGTGTTGGGGGGGGTGTTTAAAATAATTTCCCCCAAACTATGGAGTCAGATGATTCCATTTTTATGAAATAAATAAAGCAAAACAGAAACTACACAATTACTTCGAGACCCCCAATTGTATGCTTGAGGAATGATAGGAAGTCTAGTTGGGCTAAGGTCCAAAACTCTTGCCTTGCTGGGTTGGGTTGAAAATACACACACTGTGGGTCTAGAGTGGAGGGATAGAAGAGAACCAGAACCAGTTCTAGTTCAGAGACGTTGGGAATAGGCAGGTTTGGAAGAAGGATGGACAGGGAGAAAAGAAATGAGAGATACACTAGGAGAACTGCTTTAGGGATATTGTTCAAGCAACCTTAAAAGATTTTTATAGGGTTGTAATGTGATATTTACTATCTTGAGACAATTTCTCAGCTCAGGATTTTTTTTTTACCATGAAAGAAACAAAAGTCCTCATTGTCAGAAATAATTTTATTTATTTATTTATTTATTTATTTATTTATAAACCACTGCAGAAGGAAGATAATAGTGCTGGTATTTGCTGCCTCGAATATTAGAAATCATACTATAGCCTCTTAAAGAAGAAAAGCCCACAGGAAGCTAAGAAAGGAGAAGAAAGAATACTTTGAATTTAATGGAAGTTCATGTATATACCTCTTATGATTAATAATAGGTAATCTGTGAACTGTCATTATCCCCTACAACTTTTTTATTACCTTCCATGACTATCTAAGCCTTTATCACAAGCTTTTCTGTCCTTACAAAAGAAAACAGATTTAATTTGACCTGGATAAACTCTGTAAAAAGCCATTTGACAACAATGGTGTTTTTATCCCTTCATAATTAATGACAACAGAGAAATCTGTACCTTGATGGATATCAGTGCACTAATTTATTATAATTCAAGGCCTTCACCAATCTCCCAGTGGTTAGCTAATGCAAACTTTTTGTTTGGTTCATTAGGTCCTCATTTCAGCTTCCTTATCAGCAAAGAGCAGGGCATTTACAACACATCGTTGAACAGAAAAAAATATTTTAAATCCAAGTGATAGGTTTCTTTCCATTTCATAAAATTCCATTTTAAAAAACTGATTTCTTCTTAGGGAAAACATACTTTTTTGTTGTTGTTTCAAATTTAAGTATCATCATTTCTAAATCACCCAAAATGTTTAGAATAAACATACTTTAATTTATAACTATATTTTATGGTTATATGTTATACATGCATGTATGATTTATACCTTTAAGTTTTAACACTTTTTTAAAAAAAAATAAGGTTGGGGGGGTCCAAGATGGCGGCAGGGTAAAGACCCTGGACTCACCTCCTCCATAGACTTACAAATAATTGCAGCAGAACAAAGCCAATAACCCCTAAACCAGTAATTACAGTACAAAATAGGGACAACAGAGAGGAGGGGGAAGAACTTGAGTTGAACTGTGTTTACAGTGATACCAGGGCAGTTCAACCTATGATAGCAGGAAGCTGCCACTGTGCAGAACCCTCTACAATTGTCAACCCGGGGTCACATGCCAACATGAAGGCTTTAGAGACTGGACATTACGCTGAAAAAAAAGGTGCACAGAGTTGGCATCCAGGACAAAGGGTGTGCTTTAGGGAAATTACAGGAGCAGGGGTGCAGAGTGGTGATTACTGGATTGAGCCTAAATCTCCCATAAAGAACAGCTGGAGCCTGAATTGGAGGGTAGAATCAGGTCAGATCATCTGCAAGGCACCTACATGTCCATCAGTAGATGACTAGATCAAGAAGGCACGGTGCAGCCACAGGGGGAATACTATTCAGCCATAAAGAAAGAGCTCATAAAAATATTCTTCTTTATTTTCTCTAAAAGTTTTAAAAAATTGCTTCTCAGATTCAGATTTTTAATCTATTTGGAATTTGTTTTTCATTTATTATGAAGTATGGTTCTAATTTTATATCTGAATGGGAAATTCAGATAGCCAATTTTGAAAACACCATTTGTCCCACTGTCCAGTCTTTCTCTACTGGTTTGCAGCAACAGCTCTGTCTTACAAGTTTCCAAATTTGTGCTTATCTGTTTCTGGGCTTTCTGATCTATTCTATTGGTTCACTGTATATCCCTGAGCTAATACACATTGTTTTAAAAAACAATCTTAAAGCTTGTAATTGATAGAGTGTATTACCCCACCTTGTTTGTCAATTTTTTTTCTTGACCCTTTGTTCCTCTTTAATTAGTTTGTTAAATTTTATACAAGAATCATAATCATATTGATATTCATCTTATACTTATTATCTTATACTGTCTAGGGTCTCCACTCTAATGCAGATCAAAATTATAGTAACAGGCATCTTTGTCTTATTCATGATTTTAAAGAAAATGTTTCTAAAATATTACTACTACATTGAATATTTGTGGCAGGTTTTATTGATGCCCTAATTTAGTTCTTCTTCCTCAAAGAGGGGGATCTACATTCTTATTCCTTTTCTTGCTCACACACTGGCTCCAGAAATTTAATGCATCCTGACCACACTTAGAAAAGACTATCAATTAATTACTGAATACCAAGAAGGAAAAACAGCAGGTAAACCAGTTACTGGTGTTTTCTGGTCAGGCCACTCTGACTGTGGCAATACCTTTCTGAGAAGCCAGATATCATCTGAACGTGACTTAGCATGCAGGAAGAGTTAGCTGATATGCCATTAAACTGGGAAGTCACTCTCCAATACAAGAAAGGACCAATTGAATCAACACATGGTGGAGAGTTGAGGTTCTTCTCTCTGGACACAGGTGTTTGCTTCTCCTGCTTCCTGTTTTCCATGTGTCTGCTGCTGACCAATCCTTTTCTGAGTGATATGTCCTTTGGTATGTCTGTACCATTGATCATAGTAAGACCTACCTTCTGTTTTGAGAATTTTGTATAGTTTTACTTTGACCAGTGTGTTGATTTTATAGTTGGACACAAGACAGTTTTATTTTACCTAATTTTAAGAATATAGATCACCCAAAAATGGTACCCTTTTTGATTTTGTAGTTCCAATTCCAGTAAATGGTAGGACAAGTTCTCTTAGGTGCATGCATAGAAATTTGTGCTGCTATTTGTATTATTTTAAAAATTGAAATGTACATCAACAGTGGACTGGTTAAATTAATTCATTTCTACTCAATGAAATATAGCACAACTAAAAAGAGGCTACAATAGGCTTTTATATACTTATATCAAAATAACCAACATATTTCCTAAAGCATAGCATAAAATAATATTTAGAATATTATCTTATCTTGGCTTTTTTTTTTAAAGATTTATTTATTTATGCACACAAGCTGGTGTGCAGGCCAGAGGTGTAGGGGGGTGAGAGGATTCACCAGAGACAGAGTGGGGAGCAGAACAGGCAGATCGACTGAAATACACTGCTGAGGGGAGCAGCAGGTCCTCCCCCCGCTCCCCCACCCCCCGGCCCACCGACAGCTCCACAGCACTGTGCTTAACCCGCTGGTCCACCAGGGAGGCCCTTATCTTGGCTTTTTAAAAACGGTTTGTGTTTATACAGGCAACAAGCCTATAACACACACACACAAACACACACACACGCACATTATTAACAAGCTGCTAAGATTTGTTATCACTATGGTGGGAAATTACAGAATTGGGGTAGGAGACACTTTCACTTTTTCTGCATTGTATTTTACTATAATTTATTACCTGATGAAAAACATTTCTGAATTTTTTTTGCATTTTTGTAATTTAATTTTCATTTTAAATTATGTAATATAAAGGTATGAAAATTACAAATAGATGTTGTGAGGTTAGAAAAAAACTGTCAGACTCAGAATTTTTTTTCCAAGAACTGCATTGTCAAAAGGGAGGAGGAGAGGGCTTTCATCAGGGACTGGGAACCACCAACTACAATTTCTTAGTGCACAGATTTTATAGATGCTCTTTTATGCCAATTCCAACCAAGATAAACTTTGCCTCCATCCTACTTCAGGAAGTGCTTTGTAAACCACAGAAAAGGAAGTGCCTTGTTACACCTGGAACCAGATAAAGCACCTGCCAGGAAAAGGTGAGCTGTCCATCTCTGGTGAACACGCAATCTGTGGATGGACATGGACAACAGAGATGCCTTTTTCAACTCTACTCTGCATCAGGGCATGGCATGGGACCCATGGTTACCTGCCAAGAAGCTGCAGATACTTATTTGAAACTGATAATTCATTTGGAAACATGAAGAGTTACAATATTTGTTCAGAATAAGAGTCAGTAAAACATTAAGGACATTTTCATTGTTTGAAGTTGTTAATCTTTAGAATGGGTGACATGAAGGTCTTTAATTATGATCTCACTACTGCTTTTCAACATAATACTGGGAGTTCTAGCTAGAGCAATGAGGCAAGAGAAAGACATGAGGAATCCAGATAGAGAAAGAAGAAGTAAAATATCACTATTTGCAGATGCCATGATAATATATAAAGAACCCTACATAGAGAACCCTAAAAACTTTATAGAAAAACAAAATAAAACAATAAACCAGTTTAGCAAAGTAGCAGGATACAAAATCAACACACAAAAATCTGTAACCTTCCTCTATGCAAAAATGAGTCCAAAGAAGAAATTTTTTTAAAAACCCATTTACAATTGTATCCAAAAAGTTAAATACCTAAAAAAAGAGGAGAAAGACCTGTACAAAGAGCATCATAAAACATTGTTAATAGAAGTAAAAGAAGTCACAAAGAAATGGAAAGACATCCCCTGCTCTTGCATTAGAAGAATTAAGATCAAAATAGTCATCCTAACTAAAGCAGTTTATAGATTCAGTGCAATTCTGATAAAAGTCTTAATGTCATTCTGTAACGGGGTGGTGCCTAGGAAAAGGGCCTGTTTCAGGTTCCCTGCCCCACCCAAGGGAGGGTGGAGCTGAGCAAGAAAGAGAAGGAAAGGAGAGAGAGAGGAGACTGGAGAAGGAAGCAGGATGGAGAGAGCCAGAGGAGGCACAAGGAGCAGAGGGAGACATGTAAAGAAGCTGCACTGGCCTGGGATGATTGAAATAATTCTGCAAAGAAATAGAACAAAAAGGGAGGCTTGGTGGTGCAACGGGTTAAGTCTCAGCCTATGAAGCTATCCGCAGCAATTGCAGCACGAGTTCAAGCCCGGGGCAGGGAGATTCCCACGTGGCGCAGCAGAACTCTCCTGCCTCGCCCGCTGCTCCCCTCAGCAGTATACTCAGTCAATCTGCCTGTTCTGCTCCCTGCTGTCTCCTCTTACCACCCCACACCTCTGGCCTACACCCCAGTTTTTGCATGCATAAATAAATAAATCTTTTTGAAAAAAACAGTAATTATAACAATATGGTATTGGAATAAAAAGAGACACACAAACCAATGGAATCCAATTGAAACTCCAGAAATAAAGCACACATATATGGATAACTAATCTATGACAAAAGAGCAATGAATTTGCAATGGAACAAGGACAGTCTGTTCAATAAATGGTGTTGGGAAAACTGGACTACTGTAACAGGGTGGTCCCCAGGAAAAGGGGTGTGTCCCAGGTTCCCTGTCCCACCCAAGGTAGGGTGGAACTGAGCAGGATATAAGAAGCTGAAGAGAGAGACAGCATACACACAGAGGACACTCACGGAGGACAGACACAGAGGAGAATAGAACACAGAAGACAGGAGGAGATGGAAGAAGGATGGAAATCCAGAAGAGGCCCAAGGAGCAGAGAGACTTGTAAAGAAGCTGCACTGGCCTGGACTGGTTGAAATAGACGTGGGTGAGAGATATGTGGGGAAGTTAACAATGGCTATGTTGATTTTGGTTTTGATTTTGTTCTGTTCCTCTCAGAATTGTCTGACTGTTTCTGACCCTTTTGTATGGGTCCCTGCCGAAAGGTATTTTGGTTCCTCCCAGAATTGTCTGGCTGTTCCTGACCCTTATGTGTGGGCCCCTGCCAAAAGCTGTTCTAGGCTTGTGGCAGGCTTTCAAGACTTGCTTTGGGCCAATCCCGTTCGGGTGGACTTTTACCCACAAGGAGTTGGATAACGTTGGGTGCTTGACTTAGAAAATATATTCGTTGTCTTCTCTGTCTTTTCTAATTAAAGTTCTGCTACCTGCTCTGTCTCTGGTGAACCCTCTCGCTGCCCCACAGCTCTGGCTTGTACCCCAGCTTGTATATATAAAATAAATAAATAAATAAATAAAAATAAATAAAAGTTTCTTTCCACAAAAGGTCCTATATGTTTTGTATTGATGTGGCAGATGGCAGAACCCATTTAGAACAGGTCAGGTCTGGGGTTTTGGGGGTGCCCCTCTCCTGCCCTGTAGCACTACCACCTGCAAAAGAATGAAACTAACTACTGTTACAGGGCAGGGAGAAAGGGCACCCCCAAAACCCCCAGACCTGCCCTGTTCTAAATAGGTTCTGCCATCTACCGCATCAATACAAAACATATAGGACCTTTTGTGGAAAGAAACTTTAATACAATTAGAAAAGACAGAAAAGACAACGAATATATTTTCTAAGTCAAGCACCCAATGTTATCCAACTCCTCGTGGGTGAAAGTCCACCCAAAAGGGATTGGCCCAAGCAAGTCTTGAAAGCCTGCCACAAGTCTAGAATAGCTTGTGGCAGGGGCCCACACGTAAGGGTCAGAAACAGCCAGGCAATTCTGGGAGGAAAAGAGCAAAATCAAAACCAAGATCAATGTTGTCATTGTCACCTCCCCACGGGTCTCTCACCCACATCTGTTTCAAACAGTCCAGCCCAGTGCAGTCTCTTCACGTCTCTGCTCCTTGTGCCTCCTCTGGTTCTCCATCCTACTTCCTTCCTTCGAGTCTCTTCTTTCTCATTTCTTCTCCAGCTTCTTAACTCCTGCTCAGCTCCACCATCCCTTGGGTGGGGCAGGGAACCTGGAACACACCCTTTTCTTGGGGACCACCCTGTTACAGTAGGACACATTCACCAATTTATCTGTTTTTCCCCAAGGTATTCATTTCAACATTTCCCCTCCTTTATGTAAATAAACCCTTTACTAACCTTTTTGTGTGTGCCTGCAGTTGAGTCTTATTATAGGTCACTTTTTTTAAGTGCACAGGTAAAGACTCACATTCAGGCAACTCATTGTATGTTGGGGTTGCCCTGTAACAAGATGAGTGGATCAAGAAGATGTGGTATTTATACACAATAGAATACTATTCAGGAATCAAAAAAAGATAAACTCATGCCATTCACAGCAACATGGATGGAGCTGGGATTATGCTCAGTGATAAAAGTCAGAAGGAAAGAGAAAAGTATCAGATGGTTTCACTTATAGGAGGTGATGTTGATTTTTGGAGTCGATGGAGAATGGGGTCCTTGGGTTTATTCTGGGAAAGGTTTCACCAGAGTTCCCCTTTCAGTGGCCCGTGGCGAGTTTCCCAGGCTAGTTTCTCCACGAGACGGAGGCATTAATTATACTTAAAGAACAGGTTTATTAGGGAAAGAGACAGAAGAATAAAGGATGCTGGCATAGACAGGCAGAGGCACAGGCGGGCAGAAAGAGCTGCCCCGAAAGGGACAGGTTTGCTAAGAGAGAGGCCTGCATGGTTGCAGGCAGGCAGCCTTGAGGAGAGCTGCCCTGCTGAGGGAGGTCAGTGAAGAGAAGTCCCAGCATGGTGCAGGCCACGGGCAGGCAGGAAGGCCGCTGCCCTGCAGAGGGACAGAGAGTTGGTGAAAAGGCACAGTAATAGCTTGGCAGGATTGCTGCAGTGTCATTGCAGAGACTGCCCTGTTATTAGTCTTCTTTTGGGGAGGGGTTCATCCCTTCCAGGAGTGGTTTGTTTGTCATTAATCACGTAGGATTAGAAAGGGGCCAGAGATTGTTCTGACACTCCTTATACTCCCTATAGCCTCTGATACCTGCTTGAAGTGATTATGTGAATCCCTTCTACCCCACCTCCTGTATGGATCAGGGTCAGATCTTGTGATCCCTTTTTAAAGTTCTATCTCCTCCATCTATGATTTCTCCATCACAGCCCCTACCCACTTTTGAGATTATGCAGACTTGACATTTTCCATTACTTGCTAGATATTTCTTTTTAAAAAATGAAATATGACAAATAAAACTAAGCCTCCACTCCCATCTCATTCCCTTAGCTGCCTTCTCAGAGATAAGCCCCATCTCTCAACCCTTATCTCCTTTTCCAGAGATCTCCATTGTTCTGAAGTTGACATATAATATTTCCAGTGCATGTTTTTATATTGTAAAAATAACATACATACTATTTGATGTTCACATTTGCATAGCCAATTTTTCAAACTTGCTTTTGATATTTATCCATGTTTATCCAAGATCTACTTCCACATTTTATTTACCCCCCAACTCCCTTACAGGTGAACAGTTGAATTTCTTTCACCATTTCACTGTTAGAGCCAGAACTGCAATGGATGTTCTTGAATTTATCCCTTGGGCACAAATGTTAGAATAGTTCAAAGAAATTATTGGCATAGATGTTTTCTGAACTTCTTCATTATGAACTGAAATATATTTAAATGAATCTTTCCATCATTATGAATATGCATGGTCTCTTGAATATCTCTGGATATGTATGGTTTGATGCCTTAGGGTATGTCAACCTAATGGAATACTAAGATGAAAGAGACATTAAAGTCAATAATAATGACTCTTTGCAAATTCAAAAGAGAAGTAGAATGTATCTGTATGTTATCTCATTACATTTATATCCCACCTCCCCAGTAGAGCATAAGTGCCTCCTTAGAAGTGACTATGTGCTAGAATTCCAGCAGTTTTGAGAGTGCCCTCCACTTACTGTGATCCCCTACTCGAAGTGTGTGCCTTAAACTAGCATCACTGGCATCACCTGGGTACTTCTCAAATATGCAGTCTTAGGTCCCACGGGGACCCACAGAATCAGGTTCTTCATTTTTTGAAAACTGCAGGTGACATTAAGATTTGCACAGTTACAGGTGTAACTGAATGGGCCCTGGACCTTCGCAGCAGTTGTGGTTAATTTTGATTATGTTAGTCTCAATAATTCACAGTCCCCAGTCCTACCTTTATTTGCTCTCACAACTGTTGTTGTGCCATGTGATGTCACCCAATGTGCTTTTGGGCATAGAAAAGGGAAATTTTCAGATGGGTAAGACAAAACATCTTCTCCAGACTTTGAGATCTGAGCAAGTTTTAACTATAGCCATTAATCAGGTAGACAAGGGAGGAATATTCTAAGCAGGGAGAATCAAAAAGAAATGCATGCAAAAAGTGTTTTAGGGAGCACCAAGTAATTAAGTGTATTTGAAGAAGTGGGAGGAAGTTGAGGGCAGGTTATGAAAGATCTCATTTACTAAGCAATAGAGTTCTGCTTTTATCATTGAGGCAGCCTAGAAGAAACTAGTGAAGTACTTCTGGTAATAAATGACACGTCTACATTTGTAACTGAGAAGGTCATTCTGGAAGCAGTTTTCAGGTTGAATTTGGAGGAGGCTGTATTGGCAAAAAAAAAAAAAAAAAACCTAACAGATGGCAAGCTGACCAGCATATCCAGAAATGACCCACAGACCAGAGTCAATAAAGGAAGTTTTAAGAAATACTCCACAGAGGACTGTGGGCATTTCTATGGAGACCACGCCTAAAGGGAGAAATCATATACTGTCAAAAATTGAAAATGTAAAACAATGGTACATCATTTTAAAAAAAATTTTAAAAAGAAACACTCTATGAGAAAATAGTTTCCCAATAGGGCTGAAAGATTCTTATTCTGTGTGACTGCAAGTCTAGATCGCTAACATGTGATGGAGCCAGCAAGAGGGAACTTCAGTTGCACTGCTCCAGATTGGATGCGGCAAAAGATGGATGACTTGCATTCTCTCAGCAGGTGCCTTGGTAAGATCAGAGCTCCAGTTGTTCATGATGAACAGAAATTTGTGGGAGGTCACACAGCTTTAAGACTACTAATGCATTGACATACATTATTCATTTGCCAGTAAACTTTTGAGCATCATAACAGTGGATAAGAGTGTTGGCAGGATAAAAACACCACAGTAAACTCATAAAATTGTCAGGGGTTGGCAACCACCAAACTCCAGTTTCTTAGGTCTTGGATTTTACAAGTTCTTGTTTAATTTTTTCCCTGCCACCATTCTTTATATCCCCTTGTCCCTTTCTCTCTCCCCCTCGCCACTTAACCTCAAAACTTCATTTATTAATATCTGCTATAATTGGCAAATGTATTTTATTTTATCAAATCATCTGCTAGGTAAATGTCCAGTATTTGTCTTTGTCATTCTGACTTGCTTTACTACACATAATTCCCTCAAACCCCTTACATTTTGCTTTACTTTTTTAAAGATTTATTTATTTATTCATACAAACTGGGGTTGACAGAGTGGGGAGCAGAACGGGTAGATCGACTGAAATACACTGCTGAGGGCAGCAGTGGGCAAGACAGGAGAGGTCTGCTGCGCCATGTGGGAATCTCCCTGGCCAGATATCGAACTTGTGCCTCAGTGGCTCTGGATAGCTTCATAGTGCTGCGCTTAACTTGTTGTGCCACAAGGGAGGCTCCCATTTTGCTTTAAATAGCCCCTTTTTGTCTTTCCTTTTGGCTGAATTGTATTCCATAGTGTGGCTATGCTACATCTCCTTGATCCAATCTTCTATCAGTGGGCATTTAGGTTGCTTCTATTCCTTAACTATTGTAAATAGCGCTACAATAAACAGTATAATGCATATAGGTTTTTGAGTTGATGGTTTTGTGTTTTTGAATAGATGCCCAAGAGTGAGAATGCTAAGTCATATGGTATTTCCATTTTTAGTTTTTTCAAGATAAATTCACATTACTTTCCATAATGATTTCACCAGCTTACAGTCTGACCAAAAGCATAATAGGGTTCATCTTTCTCTGCATCCTCTCCATCATTTGTTGTTGGGGGTCTTTTTAATAAGAGTGTGAGATGATATCTCACTGTGATTTTAACCTGCATCTTTCTTATTAGAAGTGATGATGAACATTTTTCCATGGTCTTCTGGATACCCAGTTTGCTGTACTGTCTGTACAGTAGCTATTGCCCATCCATTAATTGGACTGTTTATTTTCCTATTGTTGAATTATAAACATTTAAAAAATATCTTGGCTATTAACACTTACTGATTAGGTAACGTGTAAATATTTTCTCCCATTCAGTAGGATGTCTTTTTCATCTATTGATACTTTTATTTTCTTTCACTGTATGAAAGCTTTTTAATTTGAGGTAATCCCAATTGCTTATGTTTGCTTTTATTACCCTTGCCATAGGGATTGAATCTCCAAAAACATCTGTATCATTGATGTCATGGAACCTATCACCCATGTTTTCCTGTGTATTTTTTTTTGTATTTTTATTTTTGTGTGTATGGAGAGTGATCCAAATTTATTCTTTTATATGTGGCCTTCCAATTTTCCCACCACATTTGTTAACAAGATTTTCCTTTTCATGTCGCATGGTCTTGGTTGCTTTATCATTAATTAAATATTGATAGGTACATGGGTTTATTTCTGGACTTTGATTCTGGTCCATGGACCCATTTCTCTATTTTTATGCCAATACCATATTGATTACCATATTTATTTATATTACAGCTTAAAGTCAGGTAACATGATGCCTCCTTTGCTTTTGCTATTCAGAGCCTTTTATGCTTCCATATAAATTTCATTTCTTTTCAATTTCTTTGAAGAAGATTGTTGGTATTTTGATGGGGATTTTTCACTTTAAGTAGGACAACTTTCTATCTCCTTATGTCATAATCTAAATCCTTTAATAATGTCTTGTTTGTTTGTTTGTTTGTTTTTTTGTTAAGTTAAATAGGGTCTCTTTTATACCTTTTATACCTAAGCATAACCCTGTCTCACTCCCTCCAGGAACTGATTTGAAAATAACAAGGAATAAACAAAAAAAAAAAAAGAAAAGAAAAGAAAAAGAAAAGAGAAAATAACAAGGAAGGAAGGGGCTTGCAACACCAGAAACAGTGATCCGGTTGAACCCGTGATTGGGGCTCTTGAGATGGGCCACACTATTCACAGGTATGTCATCTTCCTGGTGTGACGTGGCTCTCTCAAACTCCCTGCAGCTGACATGTCAGGAAGCTCAGGTCTTTCTCTCAGTTTGTACAACATCCATGGAATAACCGCAGTATCAATAACAGCCAGCATTTCTGGTACTTCTGTCCCAAGCCCTGTCTTTAAACTTTTATTTACAGTACTTCACCTAGACCTCATATTGATCCATGAGGTAAAGACTATTATTTTTTATCTGTTATTTCTACTGAAGTATAAAACATACAGGAAAGTGCATGAAACACACACAATCTTTGAACATACCTGATACCAAGCTGCCAACTCCCAGAGGAAGGAAGTAGTTCATGCATTTTTATGTCTCCACAGCACCTGGTACCAAACCTTGGCATCTAGTTAGTATTGTTAAGTAGCTATTAGCTAAAAGAAAATAAATTGTCCTTTGTCTTAAAACAGCTTATGGTACACTTCACCGTCGCTCATGGAACTTTGACTGACATGACTTCCCACGACCCAGGCTTGTGATTCTTGATGCAGTTAGTGAGACCTGATTCATTAGCTGGACTTTTGACAATATGAATATTTTCACTGACCTTTAACCCCATGTTCTTGTCAAATGAGAACATGTTTGCCATCACATGGTTAGACACTACATGACATATTGTTGTGTCGGGCAACGCCACACTGATACAGGGGAGTTGTGAGCAGGCTGCGCAATGCAGGATGCTGCTCGAGAGCAAGATCTTGGCCTTTTTATTGACAGAGAAGGGTGCGTCAAACTGAACACTGGATTTCGGCTTTAGGGAAGGCGAGTCTAATGATATACACCCAACTCCCACCCATGGCTCCAATCTTATTAACAAGGTGCTCCACTGATCAGTCCCTGGGGCCAAAGCACTTCAGTCATGGCCCCTTGGGCATTCCTGATTATACCTGGGGATGTATACCTATTGCCCCAGGGCAATCAAGCATCCTGCTGCTGTTTTCTAACTTGAAAGGAGTCTCACAGGCTACATCCACGTTGTGTATCACTGATTCTCTTCTAAGATGATGTTTCTTACACAACTCTTCCTCTCAAATACTTAAAGTTCTCTAGGGCATATCACTGAATGGATTTTTTAAACCCTCACATCATTCAACATTTTTACCTCAAAAAGAATCAAACTAACCATCGGAGTGATGTAGATTTATGGAGTCGACGGAGAGTTCTTGGGTTCACTCTGGGATAAGTTTCACCACAGCTCCCTTTTCAATGGCACACGGCGAGTTTCTCCAAGACACAGAGATGTCAATATATTTGAAGGACAGGTTTATTAAAGAAAGAGACAGAACAGAGAGCACTTGCATAGACACGAGTGGGCAGGAAGAGCTGCCCCGAGGGGACAGGCTTGCTAAGAGAGGCCTGCGTAGTTGCAGGCGGGCAACCTTGAGGAGAGCTGCCTGATGAGGGACAGAGAGTTGGTGGAAAGAAGCACCCGCATAGTCACAGGTGGGCAGACAGGATTGCTGCTGCTGCCCTGAGCCAGTGCAGAGATCGCACTTAAATAGCTTTTTCTTAGGGAGGGGCTCGCACCTTCCAGGAGTGGCTTGTTTGTTGTTAATCGGGTTTAGAAAGGGGCCAGAGATGGTCTTGACACTCCTTACACACACTATAGCCTCTTATACCTACTTGAGGTGATTATGTTAATCCCACCTCCTGTGTGGGTCCTATCTCCTCCATCAGGAGTAACAGTCAAAATTTCTCTCACAGTGCATAAAGGGGTAATAGTTACTAAGTTGAGAAAGAGTCTATTAAGATTATGGATATCAATTACATTTACAGAACTTAAAAAATTTTACAATACTCTGAAATTTACTCTATTTTAAATCTTGTCTATTGCAACAAGAATACAAATAGTAAAAAGAAAACACTTTGAAATGATGCCTCTTTACATCTAGGACTATTATAAATATACTAAACTTCAACACCATCGATTTCATTTGTTCAGTCACTCATTCTTCCACCAAATGTTAGATGAGCATTTGACTGGGCACTAGAGGAGCAGAGATGAAAAATGCAGTTCTTTCCTTTAATGTTACAGTTTAGTGGTGTAGATAATTTAGGAAACTGGGAATCAAATGGATATAAAAAGAGCTATAGTACAGATAACACAGGGAACTCATCAGGCTTAGAAGACAAGCAAAAAAGAAAGGGGCAAGTAGAAAGAAGTTGTCAGTGAAGGCTTATAAAAGGAGTAACTCTTGAATTTTGAATTTTATCGTAAAGAAAAAATAAGGCACAACTACTTTCGAGGAGCAGCTGTCAGAGTCCTTAGTCATAGCAACAAATCAACATTGATTAAGAAGGGAAAAATTATTTAAATGATATTAGATAGTTCACATACTTTTCTTGATGACAAAAACCAGGCTCAGAATCCACAGAACCATAAACTGCTCCAAAAATCATACAAGGAACCCAGTCCAACGAGGATGCTGCTGAGCTGGTATTGCCAGTGTCACTGGTGGTGCCTCAGAAGTTCAGTTTTGCTGCAACTGCTGTTTTCATTTTCCAAAACGTTCTCTATGTTCTTGCTTCTATGTGTCATTAATTCAAAGCCTGCAGAGAGGCACTGAGCAGCAAAGCTTAGGTCACATGCTACACCTAACTGCAGAAAGAAGCTAGCAAAGTAAAACTCTTCCTGTTTTCACTATCTGTTGCTGCATAACAAACCACCCCCAAACTTAGTGGTGTTAAAAACATCAACAACCATTATTATACCTCAAGTTTCTGTAGATTGACTGGGGTCAAGTTAAGTGGTGTCTTGTGGGTAGAACATCTGAAGACTCACCTGCCTGGAATTTCCAAGATGACTCACTCACGGGGCTGGCTGTTGGCTGGGAGTTCAGCCAGAGGAAGTCAGTTCTCCTCCACGGGACCTTTTCTCACAGACTGGGCTTCCCTCTCTGGTGCTCTCAAGGGAGTGGTCCATTTTCCACGGTGTATCTATTCCAAGATGGGACATCCCAAGCAGCAAAGTCAGGAGCTTCAGATCTCTTAATGCTCAGCCTGAGAAGTTACACAGCATCACTCCCACCCTATCTGTTGGTCAAATCAAGTTGTTGGGAGAAAAAGGATGTACAGAACAAACTCCACAGGTAGGTTTATAGACCCTACCCCCACCTCAGACCAAAGAGATCCAAGACACCAAGGACTACAAATCCCTTAATGTCATCATCACTGAAGAGAGGATTACTGGGAACTGAGGGTGGAGTTAAGCAGCCAGGTTTGGTATATAACCAGACATGTGGGCCTTGGGGGTCTCTTGGCTTCTCGCCAGGCTATAGAGTGCCATTAAGGGTTCCAGCTCAGCAGATCAGGTAGGACACATTTGCTGATTTATCTCTCTCTTTTTCCCTGAGTTATTCATTTCGTCCTTTCCCCTCATTTTGTAAATAAACCCTTTATTAACCTTTTGTGTGTGCCTGCAGTTGAGTTTTATTATAAATCCCTTTTTTTTAAGATTTATTTATTTATACATACAGCTGGGGTACAGGCCAGAGGTGTGGAGTGGTGAGAGGCTTCACCAGAGACAGAGCGGGGAGCAGAGCAGGCAGATCAGAAGTACACTGCTGAGGGGAGCAGCGGGCGAGGCAGGAGAGATCTGCCGCACCATGTGGGATTCTCCCCGGCCGGGCATCGAACTCGCATCGCTGCTGCCGGCAGCTCCGCAGCACAGCGCTTAACCGCTGCGCCACCAGGGAGACCCTATAAATCCCTTTTTTAAGTGCACTGGTGAAGACCTACAGTCAGGCAACCCCTTACATGCAGGGGTTGCCCCGTAACAAAGTAAAAGGCTAACTAATACACACTCACAATAAAGAGAAATGAACTCTCTTTAAAAATGCAGAGTGGCAAACATCTGCAACTGTCTTTAACTCCTCACACTGGCACTTCCAGCTTTTATACTGGGAGCAAGCTTTTGCTGCACACCTAGATTCCTAAGTTAAAGGTTCTCCCAAACACTCCTGCCCTGTTCTGGAAGAATTCTGTCCTAATTTCCTAATAGGAAAAGCAGTACAGCAACATCTACTTCACAGAGCTCTAAGAATTTAGGGCTGGTGTGCTTAATATGAGCCAGAAGATCAGATGACAATTGTGAAAAAAATTCCCCCAGATGACAATTGTGAAAAAAAAAAGAAGAAGGGCATTCTGAGCACAGAGGGCTTCAGTGTTTACTACTTAAATGGTGCACTACTCCTCATGATGCAGTTCCTGCTCTGCTCTTCCTAACACTGCATTAGAACTGCTCCTTGTCGAGGAACGTTGTAATTCTTCTGTATTTGTGCATATTAGTGGGTTTAAACTAATTACAATTGACTTGGAAGTCGCAGTCTACTCTTGTTTTCTCCTTTCTACCTCTTAAAAGCCCCTTACAAGATCACTCTTTACAACATCTGCTCCACCATCAGAAATGTGTATTTGACAATGCGTGCCTAGGGAATACAATACTTTGAAAATAAATCGCGACCTCACCTGTAAATTTGGATAGTTTTGAATCATCTTTTCGTTAGCTTTCCAATATGACAATGTTCAAAATAGCAAAAAAGTAGAAAAACAGTACAATAAATACTAGGATATCCAAAACCTGGATACTTGCTTTATCTCCATATGTGTGTTTTTTCTCCTGAACCATTTAAATTACATACATCCTGACATTTCAGTCATCTCCAAAAAGCAAGGACATTCTCATATGTATTCATAGTTTCATTATTATGTTTTAAAAATTATTCTTGAAGAGCCTTTAATACCAGTCCGATTCAGATCCCCTCAATTCCCCCGCAATGTCTTTTAGAACTGGTTTATTCAAATAAGGATCCTATCAAGAACTCTGTATTACACTTGGTTTTATCTCTCTTAAATGTCTTTAAATTGAGAATACCCCTTTTGAGGAGACTGAGTTAATTGTCTTGTAGCTGTTTATCAACGTCTTTTACAGTGTTGGTGAGATTGTTTCAGTATAGTCCTGTTTAGCTTGTTCCTCCAGTACTTCCTGTAAACTGGAAGGTATATTTAGAGGCTTATTGAGATTCAGGTTAAATATATTTGGCAAGAATACTGTGCGCTTCTGTGATCTGTGTCCCGCATCTGTGACCTGTGTGCTTCACATTACACCACATTAGGAGGCTTGCTGTGCCCAGTTGCCTTTGTTTTTCATTTTGGTGAGGGTGGGAGAGAGTGAAAATAATGTACAACACTTGGCTGAGGCAAAATAGTCTAAGGTCACCTCGGGACAAATGTGTGGCGAGAAGTGCTCACCAGTCCCCAGGAAGCTGTATGCTTCTGAGCCCACAGCTTCAGAACTGACTCCCTCGCCTGAGAAGAGAGACACTCTGCTAGATGGTATCAACGAAGGGAAGCAAAGACCCTGGCTAGGGTCTGAGGATAGGTACTGCTCGCCACAGAAAAGAGGAAGGTTCCAGCATAGCCCCTTCACATTTCACTCCTGCCCTGTTCTGGAAGAATTCTGTCCTAATTTCCTAATAGGAAAAGCAGTACAGCAACATCTACTTCACAGAGCTCTAAGAATTTAGGGCTGGTGTGCTTAATATGAGCCAGAAGATCAGAATTGTTTCTGTCAGCTCTAACACACTAGTGGAGGCCCAATACAGGAGCAAGGAGTTCCATACTGAGGCTCTCCAGAAAGCCAGTGTGGCTCCTGGAGTGATTTTAGGTTTGAGGAAGCAGACTCTTGCAGGACACAGAGGACAAAATTGGTAGAGGTTGTACAGTAGCAACTGGCAGCTTCAGAATGGTCTGTAGCAGACTTCATCAACCTCAGTACTACCGACATTTTGGGTTGAATAATTCTGTGAGGACCATCCTTTGTATTACAGGGTGTGCAGGTTCCCCAACCTCCCCCCACTAGATGCCTGTTGCACTCCCTCTCTAGTTGTAACAACCAAAAGTTCTTCCAGTTCCAGACATTGCCAAATGCCCCCCAGCAACACTGCTGGACAGGGAGCAGCTCCTGGCTCAGCAGTATTGATTTGGTTGGCATTTTCGGGGGGCACAGGGAAGTTTCCACTGGTCTTCCCTCTTCTACTGGTTACTAAGTGAGCTGAACAAAGACATAAAAGAAGGGCTACACTGAGGGTCACAGGGACCTAATATGAAACATTTTTAAAACATAAGAAGTCATGAATCACTGAAAAATAACAATGGGGAAAATTCCCCTTAAATTCTTTGTAAGATGCTAGGGTCCAAAGAAACCTGAAATGATTCAGCTTTTGGGACATGAGAACAGTGCCTGGGTAAACCAAATCTCACTGAAATTGCGCTGATTTGAGAGACGCTCACTGAGCACCCTTGGAAGGCAGGGTTAGCACTGTGGAGAGGCAAGCCTGGTGCGCGGGACATACAGGAGCTGGAGAAGCTCCCTTCGTTAGAGCCACTGAGATAGCACTGAAACAAATGCATGACTGAAGTGTTTCCCAAGGATTCCAGAGATCTGCCTCATCCCTGAGTTCCAGTCACTTTCATTGTCAATCCTATGCAGCTCAGTGTTGTTTCTCCATTTTATAAAATCAAAAGTTTCACGGTGGTCATTGTCTCATATATATTGGTCTTGTTTCCTTAACAAGACCGTAAATTCTTTTGTTTATGGAGAAGAACACAATGCTGAGTACATAAAGGTGTTTAGGAAATGGTCAATTAATTGTATTTTAATTTTAAGAGACAAATCTAAAAAATAATCAAGGGTAGGATAACTACAAAACCACTGGAGAAGATAGTAAATAGCAAAGTCTCAAGAAAGCTAGTAACAATTAAATATACTTAAAAATTTTTTTTGGAAACGCTCAACCATGTGCCAGGCAATGTTCTTGAAGATGGGAACACAGAAGTGAATAAGAGAAATTTCTACCCGTGCAAGTATAAGTTGTATGAAACCATCTTTGTTACATTCCCTTGGACCCTACTACCACACATAGTTGAAAACATAATTTTTTCACAATAATAATACTCTAGTTCAGGATTGTTCAATACAAATGCAATTGGAATTACATACATGATATAAAATATCCTAAAAGCTACATTTTTTAAGAAGTAAAAAGAAACAAATGGAAGTGACTTTAATAATAGGCTTTAAGCAAATATATATCTCAAATGTTATTTTAACATGTAACCAATAGCCTTAAATTATTAATGAAAAATTTGTATATTATTTGTACTAGGCCTTCAAAATCCTGCATTTCATGCTTATAGCACATCTCAATACAAACTATACACATTCTGAATGCTCAGCAATCACAGGTAGCTAGTGGCTTCCATATTGGATAATATAGCTCTAGTTATTTTTAATAGGCACATTTCATTAGTCAGTCATTGCTGTGTTCATAAAGCCAACTAAAGAGGGGTCAAATTTAGGCACAAGCTCCTCTTCTCCTAAGTCTGGAAAATGTATCTGAGGTTAAATGTTATATATTTATATATATAACATATATATATAACATATTATATATATAACATATATAACATATATAACATATATAACATATATACATATACACATGTATACATGTTACATGTATATATGTTATATACATATAACATATATGACATACACAACATATATAATATATAACATATAACATATATATATAACATATATATATAACATATATATATATAAAATGTATCTGAGGTTAAATGTTATATATTTATTTGGGGCCTCCCTGGTGGCACCAGGGGTTAAATCTCAACACTATGAAGCTACTGGCAGCCACTGCAGTACAAGTTCTACCCAGACTATGGAGCTTCCCACATGGCTCAGCAGACCTCTCCTGTCTCGCCCGCTGCTCCCTTTGCTACAGGGCAGGGAGAGAGGCACCCTAGAACCCCCAAACCTGCCGACTCTAAATAGGTTCTACCATCTACTGCATCAACACAAAACATATAAGACCTTGAGTGGAAAGAAACTTTAATACAATTAGTGTATAATACAGAAAAGACAAAGAATATAGTTTCTAAATCAAGCATCCAAAGTTACACATCCCCTTGTGGGTAAAAGTCCACTCAGATAGGGTTGGTCCAAAGCAAGGCCCAAAAGTCTGCCACGAGTCTAAAACACCTTTCGGCAGGGACCCATAGGAAAAGGTCAGAAGCAGTCAGACAAGTGTGTGAGGAAAAGAGCAAAGTCAAGACCAATGTTGCCATTGTTAAGCTCCCCCACAGGTCTCTCACCCATATCTGTTTCAATCAGTCTAGGCCAGTGTAGCTTCTTCACATGTCTCACTGCTCCTTGTGCCTCTTCTGGCTCTCGACCCTGCTTCCTTCCTTCTCCTGTCTCTCTTCCTCTCTCTCTCTTTCCCCACCCCTTTCTCTCTCTCTCTCTCTCTCCCTCTCCCTCTCCCTC
>PVIJ01010977.1:0-57223 GCA_004024925.1 Scalopus aquaticus
AAGCAGTAATAAGAGGAAAATATATAGCATTACAAGCTCACATCAAGAAACAAGAAACAAGTCAAAGAAACAATTTAATCTCACATCTCAAAGAACTAGAAAATGAACAACAAAAAACCCCAAAAGACAGTTTAAGAAAGGAAATAATAAAATTCAAAGCAGAACTAAATGAAATGGAAACAAAAAAAACAATCCAGAAGATTCACAAAACCAAAAGCTGGTTCTTTGAAAAAATAAACAAAATAGACAAACCACTAGCCAGGCTTACAAAGAAAAAACGAGAGGAAACACAAATGAATAGGATCATAAATGAATTCTTTAGATAGGCTTGAATTCAGAATATCTAGAAAGAGAGAACAATGGGAAAATATGGGGAAAGTCACTAATGCAAAAATTGTGTGCATTGTCACATACACAACTATAGTTCAATTTTTAAAACGGCAATCTTCAATCTCACCATTTATGATAGAATTTCTCAAAACTTAAAAATTTTAGATCCCTCTTTGATATCTATATTCAGTTGAGGATTGTATTTTTTCAGTTTCATCACTTGGCTTCTTTTGTTTTATCAATAGTTAAATTATATCAGTCATTTGCTAGGCAGCTCTCTGGTGATTATGGTTTTCTCCCCCAGGGTCTGAGTTAACAAGTGTTGAGTAAATATAAGTACTGCAGAGATTGATGTAAAAAAAAAAATCCCACAGTACTTTAGATTTGTAATCTTCACTTTTCTTTTTAGCCTCTCATTTACTGCTTCTCTACTTCAGTATATCTCTATGCTGTTGGTTTTTCCAAGTACTTATATGAAGATTTCATCTTACTGTCACTAGAAATACTAATCTCTTTTACTTTTAAATATTTGACCAATACAGTGCACTTTGAGTTACTTCAGGTGACTTCAGAGGTGAGGCGATTGTATAATATAGCGATATATCCATGAATGATGTTTTGGTCAGTGATGGAACATATGTATGGCAGTGGTCCCAATAGGCTATGCCATGGAGACTAGTTTTAAAGTAATCTTTATCATCAAGGTTTGTGTAAGTATACTCTTAAGACATTCATGTAAGGACAAACCCACCTAATGATCCATTACTCACAATGTATCCCTCTTGTAAAACAATGCTTGACTATAGTAGGATTGAGGAAATGCTCATCCTCCTAATTCTAATAAAGGTAGGGTAGGTAGATTGTCTAGTCATGGCTTTTTCCAAAACAAGAATGGGAAAGAGCCTACTAGTATGGATTGTGTGTGACAAGGAGGGTTAGATGTCAAGAACACAGGCTTAGGAGAAGTGGAGAGGTTTGAGGGGGCACAAGGAAAGTAAGTTGCTGAGCAGCTTGCAGAATGAGCCCCACCATGATCCCAGTATACTTAGGAAAAGCCATAACAAAGTAGATTTATTTCAAACTTGCAAAGAGAAATGTAACTAGTAAAGATAGGAAAATACATTGAGAAACTCAGGCGGAGTTATGTTGGGAATGTTGATACGCAGGTCCTGAGTTCTTGCAAATGATGGAATTTGAGCCAAGTTTTTTCTAGAGTTCCACGGAGTCATAAAGCCCCCACATGATATCTGAGTTACAGCTGATTTAAGCTCAATTGGTTTATAAGTATACAAAGAAATAGATTCAGACAATAGCTTCGCTTCTGGCATGAAACAGAATGTTTTGAATAATTTTTGCCAAAAGCAAGCTTTGGATGCATGGATAAGTTATTTTAGCAGTAGCTTGAATGAACCTCTTAAATTAAGTAGCTGCTCATCTCTGTATGAATGAGTGGAAAGGTGCTAATTTGCAATATCTGTTTGGAAAAGATTTATCAGAGGAGTGACATAAAGAAAGAGACACTTGAAATGCCACATCAGTTATGTTCATTCCAGCAATTACTGTGAGTGGCAAAAATACACAGAATTCGTTCTGAAAACCTGGATTTTTACTTATGTTAATGCCCTTTTAGTGTCTGGATCATTCTGCTGACAATGGTCAGCCTGACAAAGACAAGTATTGGTGTTACAGCCCTGTGTAAATGGAGAATGAGTTCATACTTGTCACTTGTCCATGACAGATATAATAAGGGGGGCTTTGATAACAGCTTTTGTTCTTCTAACATATTTGTACCCAAAGATAGTAAGAAAAAAACATTTCTGGTTGGATTTAAATTACCTTCTATTCTTTCATTATGTGATGGTAGTTTAAAAATATTTGAAAATTGGGTATCCTACAATGAAGCCTCTAAATTAAAATGTAAATAACAAACACATTTATGTGAAGAATAAAGATTTACTTCATTTTTAAGATTGAATGCTTTTTTATTCATTTGCATTTTGGCAATCTGGAGTATAGGTAGTTAAATGAGATTTTTGATTTAGATACATAAATTCTACCTTCTTCCTGAATGCTCTAGCTAAAATGTGAAGTTTCTGTATCACAGTCATCAGCAGTTACTGTTTCCGGCTGGGGCATTGCCCAGAAAGAGTGTGCTGGGCAGCACTTTGTGCTTCTGTGACGAAGGCACAGAGAGGTGGCCATGCATGGGCTCACGGAAGTCGTAGCTGGGGATGGCAGGGGTGGCCTGTACTGTGCTAGATTTATCTTAGTAGCTTATCCCAATCAAAATCAGAAGTAAGAAAAAGTATTTTAAAATAACTGACCTGTGAGTTCTCTTTTTAGATAATCCAGAGACCTTAAAAATGTCCAATTTCATATAAGAAACTCTTAGTAGAGCTTACCTCTGAGGAGGTAAGGAGGTGGGAGGCAGATTTGGTTCTTGTGTAGCCACTTTGGTAACTTTTGATTTTTGTACCATGTGTATATATTATGAGTTAAGGAAAAGGAAATATCCCCCTAAGAGCCCCACCTCTTGACAGGAAGCCTGACCTTCCCACTCTACACCCAAGGATCTTCTGTGATTTCCTCTGCATCTCTGTCGGCACCCTTCCCCCAGTTTATTTTACTTTTGGGGAAAATACATTCTGATTTCATCGTGTGCCTTTCCTCTTTCTTAATTTTGTAAAAACTACACTTTCATGAAAGTCAATGAAAATTTCTCATCATGAAATGTGACACCTCATTCAAATCTGATTTGACCTTTCCAGGTCACATGAGTATCCCATGTTCCTCCCAGCCTCTTGGACGCCATTGTTACGTGATTCATTTCACCTTTCTCACATCACCTTTCCAGGTACCCTCCTTGGGATTCCACCTGATCTATTCTGCACCCTCTCCCCAACCTCCTTTGCACTCAGGTAAAATCCTCTGTGTGGCAGATACCCCTCAGTTCCCTGCCAGTATGTTGACTGACCTACTGGGCTGTTTAGCTTTCTATTCCGTGGACACCTCAAAACTCAAAATTAATCTGAATTTATGTTCACTCCCTCACCATCCAAGTCTGCAGTCTTTTCCACTTGTTATATTTTAGCACATACTTAGCACTAAGCCAGAAACCTGGGAATAACCCTGGGTTTCTTCCTCCACCTCACAGTTTGGAATTGCATCTCACCTGATTGTAACCGTGTGCATGGGCTCTGTTTCAGACCCTTTCATGTTATAAATGAATTCTTAAATGGGGCAGCCTCATTGCAGATAGGCTTGGGAGACATTTCATGCATATAAATGTTCTGACTTTGTTAAAAAAAAGAAAAGGTGGGGGGGCGGCAAGGGAAGAATCATTGTAATTATTCATCTTCACTGACAATTTTGTGTTTATGAATCTATAAATCTCATTCCAGGGTGTTTCTACATTTGAAACTTGAGTTTAGTTTTTATTTAAAACTCAGAATTATTCAATTTCACAGTTCTTATGGTTTAATTTTATAGGAATCATGTTGTATTTTGTTTAGTTACCTATTCAGTCACTTAAGACCTTCTGCAAAATTAGAATTACTAATTACCTTTAGTTCCTATGTAGTAGAGAGAATTGAGTAATTCTTAGATTAAAATGAGCTAAAATTTATTGTACACCTATTATATGATAATTTACATTGGTCTGTCATTTAATTTAATTCACTCAACTAGCTGAATACAGAATGGAAAAGCTCAGTAGCAGAGATGTTACTGTTTTGCCTGGATATACTGCTATGGTGGTCAGTTCTTTTAAGTATGGCCTGTACATTCTGAAAGTAAGACAGTTAAAAACTTGATTTATGGACATGTCCTATTTATTGGGGGTTGATTTCTACACAGTGATTTTTGTGTTTGATGCCCATTTCTTTTGGAAGCATTTGCAATACTTAAGTGTTACTGCCCTGGTTATTCATAGTCATGAGCTGATGCAGAATTAAGATGATAATACTAGATTAAACAGAACTTATAGTTTGTAATTTTAATTAATTGAAGGTGGTTTTAAGTAACCCTCCAAAAAATAGTTACCAAGAGACAATTATCCTTTGTTTTATGTGTTAACAGCGATCTCTCTGTTTACTTGAATTTTTTGGTACCTAGAGGGTGGCTGTTGTCTGATGAGTGTATGGTTAGTAATACTTTTCTCTCTCTCTCTCAGTGCAATGAAACCTCCTTCTTTTTTGAAGCTCGAAGTAAAACTGCCTGCAAGCATCTCTGGAAGTGCAGTGTAGAACATCACACATTTTTTAGGTATGTTAATATGAACGCTTTGTCTTCAAATAAGTGAAAATTGTGTGTGTTTTTATAATAGGAATTATGTTTCCAAGCAGAAATTTAGAAGTATTTCTCTTTTATTAATTTTTTTAGTTACCTAATTCTGTGGATTGCATTAATACAAACACACACACACACAACACAAACACACACACACACACACACACACACACACACACACACACCCCTACACCTTCTTTGCTCAATCCAGGGTAATGGAGGGGGGTCTTATGTAAAAAGTGCAGCTTTGGTGTTGATGGAAATTACATGTACTGCGTGGACATACTAAACTTGAAATGCCTATTAAACTTGTAAACAGAGATGTGAAGCACTCAATTGGGTGTTACAAGCTCCCTGGAAGACCAGGGATGGCCATGTAAATTTAGGAGGTATTAAAGACAAAAAGTAGCTAAAAGTTACCTCTTTATAAAAAAGTAATGAGAGAAACAGAAAGTCAAGGACTGAACTTTTGGGATTCTCCCAGTAATTGGGACAGGAAGAGCTGCTATGAGTATGATGAGTAAACAGGAGAATGTGTGGGTAACATGAGGAATGAGGGTTGAATTTGCTGAGGTGAATGGGGAACTGATAACAGTATTGTGTGCTCCTAGGAGATCAGATTAAGTCAAGGATAGAGACTTGACCATTGGAAAGTAGGTGAACTTTTGTTTGTTTCACATCCTTATGGTGTAAAGAAAAAATTAAATTTTAAATACATTAAATTTTATTTTTGTTTTTGAATTTAAAACCAAATTATTTACTAATTATTCCTATTTGATCTATATAGAACAATTTCCCCAAATAGCATGATATTGAAGAAAGTGTCTTAGAAAATGACTAATGTCATTTACACAGTTTGTTTTAGCAGAGGGATCTGTCCAGAAAGTCTGGGGGGCTGGGCCAAGGAGCATCCTAGAGAGTGTCTATTGAAGGTTCCCCATTCTGGAATGCATACTGTGCAGAGAACAGTGAACCTCCATATCAGACATGATTAACTGCCGTGAGAGCCTTGGCATCAACGTAAAAATAAAATTACCAAAATAAGTTAAATAGACAAAGCAAATTAACTCATAATTAAAGATTATATAACAGTCTTCAGAAAGTATGAGTATTTTGATATTATTCCTGTTTAAAAATTTTAGTGTGTAGTTGTGTTTCAAATATTAGCTTAAAATAACTGATTATCTTCTTTCAATATTTAGAAAAAATATATTTTAACCAGGTGTTAAACAGTACTGCACTATTATAATTTCGACATAGCCTTTTCTTAAGTGTTACATGAGTATCTGTATTTATGAGGCTTTATCTATTTTTCTTTTAAAAATTCATTAGAATGCCAGAAAATGAATCAAATTCATTGTCAAGAAAACTCAGCAAGTTTGGCTCCATGAGTTATAAGCACCGGTATAGGTAAATGACATTTTTCTTGGTGTGTGTGTGTGTGTGTGTGTGTGTGTGTGTGTGTGTGTTTATGAATAAATACTTAATTCAGCTGTCCATATACATGCACATTAATGTTTGTGGTTTAATTTTGTTCTTGTTTTCCACAGTGTCAATGTTTTTGTAAGCATATCAGTTATTAAAACTTTTTTGCAAAAAGTGATTTTCCATGCCTAAATATACTTAATGTTTGCATTAACTGTATTAAATTTGATGGCTTTTACAATGTAAGAGCTTATTTTCAGAAATTCACTTTTATGCAATTATCATTTATTTCCAGTTATGTTGTAATTATGGAACAAAGTAGGTCTTCTAAGTCACAGTTGTTTGTGTTCTTAGATCATAATCTAGTGAGGGAATCAGTTGATCCCCTGCTGTAACAGGGGGTATATATTGTAGCTCAAATCATGTTTCCTGCCCCATAAAGCCTACATAGCATATTGCTAACAATTGTATCTTAATTTTATTAAACAGTTACTAAGTGCTAAATGTTTTCCATTTATTGCTTCATTTTATCACCACAGTCTTTTGTGATATTATCCTCATTAATGTGAGGCTTAGAGAGGCCAAATTACTTTTCAAGATAACCCATCTAGAAAGCAGAGAAATGGTGTCCATACGTTAACAACCTAATCCAAAAACCCATGCTTTTAGTCATTAGGAACTGTTTGTGGCAGGAAAAACTGGATTGTTATGCAGCCTCATGGTTTCATGTCTTTTTTTAATACCAGCATTAAAGAAGGAAATAGTTTACACTTTGAGAAAGAATTTGTTTTGTTTCAATTTGGTCTGTTCGGTGGAGAGCTATGAACGGTGCTGTGCAAGGCATGGTGTTGGGCGCCCAAAGACAGAATCAGATCTAACCACCTCTGCCTTCAGAGAGCTATAGCATTATTTAGGAAGTGAGGCAGGCTCCAGATCCTGTAAAACTCAAATAGGGTGCAAAATGCTGCTCAGGAGGTAGGCACTGTTGTATTGGTTACAACATTGAATGGAATATTTGCCTGGGATACTAAAGTAGAAAGCCAAGTCAAGGGTTGCTGGACAACAGTGTGCTCCAGATTTCATATTATTTTCTCCCCTCCCCCCAGAATGCGAGATTTTACCTCCTGTCCTTTAAAACATTTTTTTATCTTAAATTTGAAACCAGAAATAATAAGTGTAATTACTATTAAAAATTCAGCTAAATCATCTTTATCTGTTATTCACTTGGATATTTGCTCATTTGTGACAAAGCTTAAGAGTTATTATGTTATAGATGTTCTTGGTATTCATTTTTTTTAAAAAATTAATATATATGTATTTTTTATTTATATATTTTATGTCATTGTGTATTCCCTGTAAAATGCCCACCACCAATTCACCCATGAACCACCACCATAGTCCCCTGTGCTCCTCTTTCCCCTGTTTTGATCTCCTTTCCTTTCCTTCCCTCACAGAAAGTCTCTGATTTATGGTTGCCTACTGGGTTTTTATTGTTATTATTACTATTATTATTACTATTATTATTATTATTACTGTTACTTTTTTTCCTTATCCCTTATTTGGAGTCCCAATATTCCTCCTAGAAGTGAAATCATTTGATATTTTTCTTTTTCCTTCTGGCTTTTTTCACCGTTCTTGGTATTTGAAGTTTCATTGATATCTAAAATTTTAACCATCAGGTTATCCCTAGAGAGTAATACAATCATCGGGAATTTAAGGAAGGAGTATTTACTTTTCTATTGAGCATAGTCTATAGCCAGTATTTGGGCTATCACCCCTGCTGAGATTTAAAACATTTCCATGGTTATAGAGAAGAATGTGTAAACCTGTCTCCTGGTCACTGAAACAGATTAAGACATCTTTTTTGACATTCATGCTACTAAAAGTGTAGTTATGCTGTTCAACATATGCTGCAGTTGGTTTTCACAAATTTCCACATACCTGATTTCTCAAATTTATTGAAATGTAAATCTTGTAGCTACTGGGAATTATTATTAGAGCAATACTAGATTTAGCATATTAAATATCATTTCTTCCAAGGAAGTAATTAAAGGTAAACTTTGTAGGCTGTACTAAATCTGTTCTAATTTTGTGACTAGTGTTAACTGCCTGGTACGTCTTAATGAAACCCAAACCTCCATGTCTGCCAGTAGGAGCACTAATGCTTATACCTTGAAATTAAAAATTTCATCCCACTGCCCAGAGCTAGGCTTAGACAGGACTGGGTCTTCTGACTGCTGCATGATTACTGGCACATGCTGTTCATTGTCAGAAAGGAAAAGCAGTCAGCTTTACAAGCATCTGATGCCTGCCCCTTTCTGGAGATATGACGAGATGAAGGCAGAGCTCTGGAAGCACAGATAGCCCCCTCTTCACCCTGTGGCTATACAACGTGAGGGTGAAGAGCAGCCTTCAAGGTGGCTACCGTGCATGAATGAGGGTATCTGTATCTATAATGGTGTGTTTAGAGAAGGTTAGAGTGGGGTGTCTGAGTGTTCTCTGGGTATGTGTGCAGGTTTGTGTCTGTGACGGAAGAAGACATATTTTTCATATTTACTCTTTTTCCTGCACTTAAGGGCTCACAAAATACCAAGGAGATTCCATTATCTTTTAGAAAACATAATCATTACTTAAGGGAAAAAATAGACCATATTTAGTGTTATGTGACAGCCAATCCTTTCAAAAAATTACAGTTTAATTTGTGGGGAAAGACTGAGCTGAAATCAGCATTCTCATTCTTTTGTTGTTTTTTTATTATCAGAGAACAATGTGAAATAAAAATTGATTTAACTGGTGACAAAATAATTTGTTGTACACAGAGAATTATTATCAGAGAAGACTAATGTGAAATAAAAATTGATCTAACCTGTCACTAAATCATTTGTTATACACTTATAATTCTTTCTCTGAGCCCCTTAAAATTAACTTTGCCTTTACTTGTTGATTGTAGGGGACTCCTGTGTATGTGATATATATATATATATATATATATATATATATATATATATATATATATATATATATATATATATATTAGAAATTCCCATTTATTTTTTTTTCTATTATTTTTACATTGAGATAATGTTAGTTTACAATACTGTATATGATTGTAGTGGCAGCAAGGAACAGAGCAGGTTTTCTGTGGATCTGGGAAAACGGGTAAAGGAGAGTCCTGGAGTCCTCAGTGGCTTTTTCAGACTTTTAATGATCTTTCTATACCATTTGAGGGAGGCAACCAGGTGCAGGGCAGACAGGGGGGCTGGGAAGTCAGGAGGCTGGCAGGCCTCCTAGCCCCCAGCGAATCTTTACTCTTGCTGGGCTCCCTGGTGTTCTCTCGTGGCCTCGTAGTTGGTCTCTACTGCTCTCTGCCACACGGTCCTCCTCTGCCTCCCATCCTCTGCTGCCACCCTTACATGCTCAGTCCCCCAGTTCAGGTGCACCCACTCACGCACAGACACGCCTCACTCCAGGTGCTGCCATCAGGCATTCGTGTAAGACCACAGATGTTGATCATTGATGCTTAATGGCAGGAGGGTGAAAAAATGTGATAACTTCCATTTACCCTACAATGGTGTAGGAGTATAGGTTCATGTCTCTTTGGATGTTTGTTATTAACCATACCTTAGCCTTGACCAAGGCACCTGTATCCTCCACCATCGTCCAATGGCCCCTCTCCACTTCACTCCTTAGCCCCACACTCTCCTTTTTGTAGATTCAATTTATCAAATAGGTTTTGCTTTGGTTCAGTTCTGTCTGTTCCTTTGCTTTATTTCATTACATTCCTCATGTGCGTGACATCCAGTATTTATTTCCTCCTGACTTATTTTGCTTTGTATAATCCCCTCCAGTTCTATCCATATTTTTGAAAATGGCAAGATTTCATCTTATTTAGAACTGAGTAGTATTCCATTATACACACACACACACACACACACACACACACACACACCCCACATCATCTTTATTCATCCATCTCTCATTAGGCACTTAGGTTATTTCTATAACTTGGTTATTGGTGCTACAATGAACATAGGAGTGCATATATCCCTTTGAATTAGTGTTGTTGCATTCTTCAGATAGATACCTAGGAGTAGAATAGCTATTTCTAATGTTTTGAGAAACCTCCATACTTTTTCCACAGGGCTCATACCAGTCTACATCTCTACCAACATGTGAAAGGGTTCCATTTTCTCCACTCCCTCATCAAAATTTGTTGTTTCTATTTTCTTTTTTTTTTAATGGGCCATTCTCACTGTAAGAGGTGGTATCTTGTGGTTTTGATTTGAAGTTTCCTGATAGTAAATGATGAACATTTTTTCATGTGTATATTGGTCATTTGTATGCCTTCTTTGGAGACGTTTGCTCCTGGTTTTGATAAACAGATGGGTTGTATAGAACTTATACTGCAGAAATGAGAATTCTACACCCCTAACCCTAATGACCTTCTCATAGGATCTAGATCACAAGAGTTTTTCACTTTCTTAAAGCATGGAAGAGAGTCCAAATTCTAATGAGAATATCCTTTGCATAACATACATGATACCAACAAAAAAGGCATCATAACCTCATACATGCTTATGACAAATTTGAATCCCCAAAAGCAAATTATGAACTAAATACCCATAGCCAGTAACTGACAGAACATGGGTTTGAATCCAGGTGTTTCTACTCTTGTTCTTTTTCCTCAGCCCACTGACTGCTGATTGAGGTCTCACTTTGAGGCTGAGGAGTGCTGGCAGTGCCGCTCAGCACAGAACGTGTGTGTGTGCCAGTGTTTGAAGGCAGGACAGTGGCTAATCACCCTGTCCTGTCACAGTGAGGTGCCACCCAACATGAGTAGGGTCTTACACCTTACACTTGATACCTTACACTGTGAATCTCTATACTAGCAAATATTTTCGGCTACTAGGAAATAGTAAGAATACTGTACAAAGATCTTTTCTTTCTAAAAAGTAGTAATGTATTATAAATGAGGAAATTGAGGGTCCAGAGATTTCAAAAATAATCTGCTGAAGTCAGACTACACATTTGTAGCAGAGCTATAATTTAAACTGAACTCTGTATCTTCAGACAGCTAAGTCACCATGTCACTAGGCTGTCTGCACTGACCAACAGGAGTCCAGAAAACTTGCTCTGTCCTGGGCCTTGGGGAGCCTGTGCAAATCAGGTTATGTTTCTGACCCTTAGTTTTATTAATATTGTGAAATAATTTTCTCATTTCTCCTTTATTTGTGGAAGAGAAAGCATGTGTCAAAGTTAAATAATTAAGTAAAATCTCATTGATTCCCATAGTGGACTGTATTTTCAGGGGAAATATTTCTCAGAAGAGAGATGTTATGATTTGTGTTACCTATGTGCTACCTTTAAAAAAATAGTTACATTTCAATGGGAAGAGAACCTGTCACCATTTGCTCCCCTCCCCTTCCCTGATTACCATTAACAGTTGAACATGAAGTACACTCATGGGTGGAACTGAGATTTTAATCCCATGGTAGCACATAGCATGTAGTGTCCTCAGCCTGAAGAGGAGCCTTAAAGTTTGGTGTAGGGTAAGCGAAATAGTGATCAGGATTTTCTGCCCTACCACCATTACCAACAATGATAGACCCCTGTGGGCCTACAGACATGCCTGATGGAGGCACCCAAAGTGTGGAGTGGGCCCGCAGGAGTGGGCACATCTGGGCCTGGAGAGACTGGGTATAAAAGGGCAGTGTCACAAAGGATGCAACAGCAGGAGCAGTGGGAGAGAACGGAGCATGGCAGCAGAGGACTATGTGGTGAGGTGCAGCAGAGAGACCATGGGAGAACACCAGAGAGTCCAGAAAGAGGAGGCGTGCCAGCCCCCAGACCCTCCTGCCCCCCAACCTGCCCTGTACCTGGTTGCCTCACTACAAAAGATAATTAAAAGCCTGAAAAAGCCACCGAGGGCTCCAGGACTCCTCCTCTACCCAGCTTCATAGCGAATCTACCCCGTGCCATCCTGCTGCTACAGTACATTGGTAGTAAGGAGGGGAAACTTCCATAGAAGCACTTAGGAAGGCAATTTTACTTTGTCAACCTCTTTGGGTTGAGGGAGAGGGAGAGGGAGAGAGCATAAATAGGACTTGTAGCACTTAAAAGCCCTTCTTTCCTCACATTGATGGCTGTGACATAGCCTTCTAGACAGAAATAGACATAGAAATGCATTTTTCTGTGCCTAAATGCTATTTTTCTATATGAACAACAGGATTATTTATTGGCTCAGATTCACAACTGTGGAATAAATACTTAGTAAGATAAATGTTCACTGAAACCCAACAAATGAAATTTCACAATTCATTGGGAAAATGACTTGAGAAGATTAACCCCTCCCCAGGGGAAGCTCATCACCTTGAATATTCAGACTCCTTGGAGGAAGTCATTTATTTGGGGTTTTAGGCCTGTGTAGCAGGGGGAGATGCCCTGGGGAGCTGGGCAGACGGGTAAAGGATGTGTCCTGGAGCTCTCGGTGGCTTTTCAGGCTTTTAATGTTCTCTTGTAGTGAGATAACCAGGTACAAGGCAGGCAAGGGGGCCAGGGGCCCAGGAGGCTGGCAGGTTTCCCAGCCCTTGGGGAATCTTTACTCTTTCTGGGCTCTCTGGTGTTCTCCCATGGGCTCTCTGCTGCACTGCGTAGTCCTCTGCCGCCACATCCTGTTCGCTGCTGCTGCCTCTGCTTATAAGCACAGTCTCTGGCTCAGGTGTGCCCACTCACGCAGGCCCACACCCTACTCCAGGTGCCCGCCATCAGGCTTGTGTGTAGGATCGCAGGGGTCTGTCATTTATAGGAGGGCAGAAAAACCTGATCATTCTTTCGTTTACCCTCCAGCTTGCTTTGAATCTATGCACTTAGTCGGGCACTGGTGAGGTGCACGAGTAAAACGGTTATGCCAGGGCAAAGGTCAGAGTAGAACCTTACTGAACTGTCCTGTAAGGGATGCTTTCCTGCCAACTGTGTAAGTGAAACACAGAGACTGGTTGATTCACCTAGAATCATCACCAGTGTGTACTTAGCCCAGCATAATCTCTTTATTAATTAATTGTAGGGCTGTAGTTCATGAGCATCCTCTATTTCTGGCCCATCATTCTACATATATAAATCTAGACCTACCTCCTTTAAAAAACCATTTCTCTCCCTCCGCCTCCCCCCCCCCCCCCCCACTGATGGAAGGAAAAGGGCACAAAATGGAATAGAAAAGAACACAAGGGACCATGAAGATGGATCACGGGTGAATTGGTGGTGGGCTACCCAAGGGGAATACAAAATGTAAAAGACATAAATAACAATAAAAATATATATTTATAAAAAAAATAAATAAATAAAGATGAACCAAAAAAAAAAAAAAACATTTCTCCCTCTGAAAGATCTTCCTTCTAACTTAAACCTTCCCTGTTAGGACTTAATAGTACTCCTTTGGTTAATTTTGTGAGAAGAATCCATTGAACACCTTGTATATGTACAGCATGCATGAGTCTGTGTGTTTTTCTTCTCACCATACCTTGCAGTTATTCTGCATGAATCATTGGTTAATTTTGTGGCTGTGTGGTTTTACCTATATTAATCAAATGTTGCCTTTTCAAGTGGCAGGACTGCAATGCAAATGAGTCGAGATCTTTCTATTCAACTTCCTCGGCCAGATCAGAGTGTGGCAAGAAGCCGAAGCAAGACTTACCCTAAGAGGACAGCACAAATACAACCAGCTGGTAAGTCATAGAGCCCCCTAATCATCTATGTTATCGTAAGAGGCCTTTCAGCTGGTGGTGTAAGGTATGCGTGATGATAACCCAGTATTTTTGTTTTTTGTTAATGTTTTTAATGTTAATGAAGTACAAATATTTTATCTCCTTGCAGTGATTTGACAGTATAGGATGTCCCCCCTCAGGGGTAGTCATCGTGGCACTCCTACCACCAAAACTCCCATTGTCCTCATTTGATCCTAAAAATGGCCACACATTCAGGTATTAATAGACAAGTACTCTACTTGAATCACCATATCCTGCTGAATAGTTGTGCTTTTTTTTTTTTTTAAGAGGTTATGTATCTCAAATGAGTACTTTCATAATCTGGTGTATCTAAATTAGAATTGAAATAAGGTTTTAGCAAATATCTTTTTGAAAAAGGAGTACTATTGTTAGAATTTAGTCTGTAAAGAATTGAGGGATTTTATTGTTGATATTTTATTGTAAAATATATGTATAGAAAAGTATATAAAGTACATGCATATGAGTGCATATAAAGGCATATGTATATATGTCTGCATACAAATAGGTCTGCCCACAAAGTTTAACATAGCCTCAGTCCAAAATATTCCTCCTGTTTGCCTGGTCACATCTTCATTGTTTCCTCTCCCCCACTAGAGGAAACCTGTGTGACAATCATTTCATTACTTTTTGTTACAATTTTGATTTTTATGTTGTAGTGCCATCAAGGCACAGAGCAGGTTCTCTATGAATCCGGGCACATGCAAATTCAGGCAGAAAGGAGAGTCCTGGAGCCTTCAATGGCTTTTCAGGCTTTTAATGATCTTTCTACACAATTTGTAGTGAGGCAACCAGGTGTAGGGCAGGCAGGGGGACCAGGGATCTGGGAATTCTGACAGACCTCTTGGCCCCCACCGAATCTTTACTCTTTCTGGGCTTTCTGACGTTCTCTTGTGGTCTTTCCACCAGACCCTACTGCATTCTGCCACACGGTCCTCTGCTGCTGTCTCCAGCCCAGATGCACCCACTCACACATACCCACACCATACCCCAGGTGCACCATCAGGCACGCGCATCTGTCGTTAAATCTAATGTCGGTAGGGTGGAAAATCCTGACCATTCTTTCACTTACCCTACACACAGATTAGTGAACCACCCAGTATTTGTCTTTCACTTACTGATGTATTTCACTTAGCATAATCACTTTAGGTTCTTCCATTTTGCTCCAAAAGGCACCATTTCACCTTTTTAAATAGCTGAGTAGTATTCAATTGAGTATATATTCCAGTTTCTTTATCCTGTTGTCTGCATTTGGGTACTTAGGTTGGTTCAATGACTTGGCAGTTGTGGAAACTGCTGTTGTGAATATGGACATGGGAGTACCTAAGATTTTTTTGTATTAGTGTTTTTATATTCTTTGGGTAAATACCTAGCAGAGATATTGCTGGATCGTATGGTACTCCCATTTTCGTTTTTTTAAAGTTATTTCCATACTGTTTTCCATAAAGGCTGCATCAAATTGCATCCCTACCAACAGTGGATGAGTGTTGCTTTTTCTCCATATCCTTGCCAACATTTGTTTTTTCCAGTCTTTTTGATATAGGCCATTCTCACAGGAGTAGGTGCTCACTCATGGTAATTTTAATTTGCATTTCCTTTGTAATTAGTGTTTCCCAGCACATTTGTTAAAGAGGCTTACCTCTGTCCTTTGTATGATTGTAGGTCATTTGTCAAAGATTAACTCTCCACATTTGTGTGGTTTTATCTGTGGGCTTTCTATTCTAGTCCATTGATCAGCATTTTTGTTTTTGTTCCAATACCACATTGTTTTGATTACTCTTGCTGTGTAGTATAGTTTGAAGTCAGGAAATTTGATACCTCCATTTTATGTATTTTCTCTCAGGATTGTATTTGATACTTGGGACCTTTTGTGGTTACATACAAATTTTATAATTGTTCTGTTTCCTTAAAAAAGCCATTGAAATTTTCATAGTATTGCATTAAATTTTTAAATTGTTTCAAGTAGTATAGCCATTTTAATATTTATTCTTGAACATGGGGTATCATTCCATTCCTTTGTGTCCTTTTTTAGCAGTCTTATAATTTTCAATGTATTCACTTGTTCATTAAATTTAATCATAGAAATTTCATTCTGTTTGGTGTGATTTTATGTGGGGTTGGTTTTTTAAAATTTCTCTTTCTTGTACTTCATTGTTTTGCATATAGAAATATAATTGATTTGTGTATATTTTTATAAATTGGTAATTTATTATTTTATTTTGTTATTAAAGTACCATTACTGTTATTGTTTTGTAAGTATAGGATCTCTGCCCACCACTGACACCACTGAAGTACCCATAGTCCATGATTATAGCCCATTGTACTCTCTCCCCATTTTGTTCTCACCACTCCCTGTCAGTATGCCTCTGTTCTATCATCAGCTTTCAAGGGTTAGTTTTTTAGTGTGACTTCATTAACCCTATCATTGATTTCCCTATATTCCACATACAAGTTACCATATAAGTGACAATATACAATATTTTCCTTTCTCCTCTGGCTTATTAATCTTAGCATAATTCCTTCCATCTGGATCAGTGTTGCTGCAAATGGCATGAGTTTATCTTTTTTGATCGCTGAATAGTATCCCATTGTGTATATAGACCACATCATCCTGTTCTACTCATCTGTTTTTGGATCTATAGGTTACTTACATGTCATGAATATTGTAAATAGTTCTTCAATAGAATGGAAATGCAAGTTTCCTTTAAAATTAGTGTTCTTGTATCCTTGGTATTGTCAACTAGAAGTGGAATTACTCGGATGTATGGCAGATCCATTTCTAGTTTGTTGATAAACCTTTCCACAGGGGTTGGACCAGTCTGTATTCCCAAAATGGTAACAGTACTCCTTTTTCTCGACATCCTCACCAACATTTTTGTTCTTGGTCTTTTAGCTATGGGCCACTCTCATAGGTGTGAGATGATATCTCATTGTGTTTGATTTTCATTTCCCAGATGATAAATAACTATGAACATTTTTTCATGAGCTTGTTGGCAAACTGTTTGTCTTCTTTGGAAAATCTCCTAGTTAGATTTTTTGCCCATTTATTTTATTAGATTATTTGTTTCTTTATATTGAGTTATATTAGCTTTTGTAGCTTTGATATCAGTTCCTTGACAGATATACAAATATTCTTTTCCCACTCTGTTAGGGTATCTTTTAATTGTATTTATAGTTTCTTTTGCTGCACAAAACTTTTTAGTTTAACGTAGTTCCAGTTGTTTTTATTCTCCTTTGTTTGGAATGTAGTTCCAGTTGTTTTTATTTCCCTTTGTTTGATTTTGGACACAAATCCTGAAGATGTTTCTGAAGATTATGTCATGGAGTGTTTTAATTGTTTTCTTCTTGTATTTTATGGTTTTAAGTCTTACATTCAAGGGTTTTTTTTAACCATTTTGAGTTGAATTTTGTGTAGGGTGTTAGATAGTGGTCTAGTTTCACTCCCAAAACTATTTATTGAAATGCTTTCCTTGTTTCAGTGTACATTCTTTGTTCCTTTGTCATAAGTTAACTGTCTATATAGGTGTGGGTTTATTACTGAACTCTGAATTCTGTTCCATTGCTCTGTGTGTCTGTTTTTGCTCTACAGCTATGCTGCTTTAATTATTATGACTTTATAGTATAGTTTGGAGTATGGAAAAGTAATACTGCCATTCTTTGTGTTTGTTTTTTTTTTGTGTGTGAGTATAGCTTTGGCTTTTCAGGGTCTTTTGTAGATCCATATGAATTTCAGTAATGTTTATTCCATGTCATTGAAGTGTGCCATTGAAATTCTTATTGGGATTGCATTACATCTATTTATTGCTTTAGGTAAAATGACCGTTTTGACAATGTTAATTCTTCCAATTCATGGGCAGGGAATATCTTTCCATTTCTTTGTGTCTTTCATTACTTTTAACAAATCTTACACTTTTCATTATATAGGTCCCTAACTTCCCTTGTAAAGTTTGCACCTATATATTTATTTTTGTTACGATTGTAAATACAATTGCTTTCTTTTTTTTTAAAGATTTATTAATTATATGTATACGAGAATTGGGATGTAGGCCAGAGGTGTGGTATGGTGAGAGGATTCACCAGAGACAGAGTGGGGAACAGAACAGGCAGATCTACTGAAATAAACTGCTGAGGGGAGCAGTGGGTGAGGCAGGAGAGGTCTGCTGCACCATGTGGGAAGCCCTCTTGCCGGGGATGGAACTCATGCCGCAGTGGCTGCAGATAGCTTCATAGGCTGAGACTTAACCTGTTGCGCCACCAGGGAAGCCCACAATTGCTTTCTTGATGTCTTTCTCTTGTAGCTTATTGCTTGTGTATAGAAAGGTGAGTGAAGTAGCTTATTGCTTGTGTATAGAAAGGTGAGTGAAGTTCATATGATTTTTTTTTTTTTTACTGAATATTTTGCTGAACTGATTTAGTTTTTCAGTGAGTTGTTTAGTGGAGTCTTTAGCATATCCTTATTTACCATGTTGTCTACAGATAATGATAAATTTACTTCTTCTTGTCCAATTTGGATTCTCATAGCTTTCTCTTGCCCATTTGCTCTAACTAGTACTTCTAATACATGTTGAGTGGTAGTGGTGAAAATGAACATTGTTACTTTTTTTTAAGATTTATTTTTTTATGCGTACAAGCTGGGGTGTAGGCCATAGGTGTGGGGCTGTGGGAGGATTCACCAGAGACAGAGTGGGGAGCAGAACAGGCAGATTGACCGAAATACACTGCTGAGGAGAGCAGTGTGCAAGACAGCAGAGGTCTGCAGTGCCATATGGGAATCCCCCTGCTGGGCATCGAACATGGGCTGCAGCTGCCAACAGCTCCACAGCACTGCACTTAACCCGTTGTGCCACCAGGGTAGCCCCAAAAGTGAACGTTGTTGTCTTATACCACATCTTAGTGGAAAAAATTTCAGTTATTCAACATCAAGAATGATATTAATTGTGGTTTTGTCCTATGTGGCTTTCATTATACTAAGATATTTTCTATTTTTACCTATTTTTTGAGGACTTCTATCATAGATGTTGAATTTTATCAAATACTTTCATGGCATTTATTGATGTGAACATATGCTTTTTATCTTTCTTTTTGTGGATGTGATTATTTACATTGATTGATTTTCATATGTTGAATCAATCTCGGTATGAATCCTATTTGGTCATGGTGTATGGATTTGGTTTACTAAGATTTTACTGAGGATTGTGTGTCTGTATTCACTTGAGATATTAGTTTGTACTTTTTTGTGTGTTGTCTTTGTTTAGTTTTGGTGTTAGAGTAATGATGGCCTCATAAAATGTATTTGGAATTGTTCCTCCTCTCTGTTTTTTTTTAAAGATTTATTTACTTAAACTCATGCAGTTTGCAGCACCATGGATGTAGCTAGAAGAGATCATGCTCAGGAAAATAAGCCAGAAGGAAAAAGAAAAATATCGAATGGTTTCACTTATAGGAGGAATATAGGGGAACCAAACAAGAGGTCAGGAGGAGAAAATAACAACAACAACAAAATCAAGGGACCTCCCTGGTGGCGCAACAGGTTAAATGCTGAGCTGTGGAGCTGTCAGCGGCTGTGGCGCAAGTTTGATGCCCAGCAGGGGAGATTCCCACATGGTGCAGCAGACCTTTCCTGCCTCGCCCACTGCTCCCCTCAGTAGTGTACTTCAGTCAGTCTGCCTGTTCTGCTCCCCACTCTGTCTCTGGTGAACCCTCTCACCACCCTGCACCTCTGGCCTGCACCCCAGCTTGTATGCATAAATAAAATAAATCTTCAAAAAAAAAAACAACAAAATCAAAACAAAAAATAGCAGGCAACCAGAAATGACAGACATTCAGTGAGGGGGCACAGGAGGAGGATAAGGATTCAAAACAGGGGAGAAAAGAGCACAAGAGACTATGGTTCATGGATGAATTGGTGGTGGGTAACCCACAGTGCATATACAATAATGTAAAATATATAAATAATATATATATTTTTAAAAAGATTTATTTATTTATGTATGCAAGAGTTGTGGTGTAGGCCAGAGGTGTGGGAGGGGGTGAGGGGATTTACCAGAGACAGAGTGGGGAGCAGAACAGGTAGATTGACTGAAATACCCTGCTGAGGGGAGCAGCAAGGGAGACAGAAGAGATCTGCTGTGCCATGTGGGTTAGCTCCCTGGCTGGGGATGGAACTGGTGCTGCAGTGGCTGTCCTTAGCATCATAGTGCTGAGACTTAACCCCTTGTGCCACCAGGGAGACCCTTCTCTCTCAAGATTTTTGGGAGAATTTGAAAAGGATAGATATTCGTCTTTGAAGGTTTGGTAGAATTCACTTATGTAACCATCTTGTCCTGGACCTTTGTTTTTTGGGAGAGCTTTGATTACTGTTTTTGGTTTTTCTTGTTTGTGACTGTTCTGTTTAGGCTTTCTGTTTCCTCCATATCTTGTATGATAGTGTAATTCTAGGAATTTGTTCATCTCATCTAGTTTATTCAAGTTATTGGTGTCTAAATTTTCACAGTAGCCTTTTATTACTCCCTGAATTTCTGCAGTGACTGTTGTGACTTCTCCTATTTCATTTCTTATCCTATTTATTTGAGTCTTCTTCCTTAATTATTAGTGAACTTAGGTTGAAGTTTGCTAGTTTTGTTTATTATTTTGAAGAACCAGCTTTGGTTTCATTAATCTTTTGGACTGTTTTTATTTCTATTTCATTTATTGCTGCTCTAATTTTTATTTTCTACTTTCTTTGGGTGACTTTTTGCTTTGTTTGTTTTTCACTTTCTAGGTCCTAGAGATGATTGTTTCTTAATATGGTCCTATATTATTATATAATTCCCTTCTTAATACTGCTTGTGCTGTGTCCATTAAATTCTAGAAGCTTGTGTCCTCATTGCCATTTGTTTTAAGGTATTTTGTTTTAATTTCTTTGATTTCCATATTAACTCAGTAACTGTCTTTCAGTAATGTATTATGTCTACCTGTATTAGAGGTTTCACCTGTGTTCTTTTAGTAGTTGACTTCTAGTTTGGTACCTTTATGTACAAAGAAGAGATACTTAGTTCAATTTCAATCTTTGAGAATTTGTTGCTACTCATCTGTCATCCAATATGTGGTCAATATTTAAAAATATTCCATGGGCACTTGAGAAAAATGTATGTTCTGATTTGTTGGGGTACAGTGCCCTATTGATGTCTGTTAGGCCCATGTTGTCTAATACTTTATTTAAGGCTTTTGTATCCCTTTTTATTTTCTGTCTCATTGATCTGTCCATTTGTGAGCGGGGGATGTTGATAATCCCTAGTACAAATACATTTTTACAAATCTGTTTTTCAAAATTGATAATAGTTGCCTAATATATTTTGGTGCTCCTTAATTTGTTGAGTATATATTTAGTATTATGTCTTCCTGATGTGTTCTTCCCTTAATCATTGTATGCTGTCTGTCCCTGTCTCTTGTTACCTTTTTAAACTGATAACTATTTTTTTCTACATGACTCTTCCTGCCTTCCTTCAGGTCACATTCACTTGTGGATTTGTTTTACAGCCCTTTAGTTTGAATCTGTATTTACCTTTGGTGCTCAGGTGTGACTCCTGGTGACAGTAAAAAGTTGTTCAGGATATCCAGTCAGGTACCCCGTGTCTTTTAATTGACGAGTTCAGCCCATTTACATATAGTGTGATCATGGATGTATGGAAGCTTTTTACTGCCATTTTGTCCTTAATTTTGTGGTTCTATCTATTTTCTTATACAATTTTTATGGGTGTTCCTCTTTTTAGTTTATATATGAGTGGTTTTTTCAATATTTTTTAGTTAGGGGTTTCTAGAATTTACAAAATACTTTAGTGTTTGTTTTTCTGAGGAGACCTTTATTTCTTGATAATTTCCAAAGGAGATCTTGCAGGATAGAAGTTTCTTGAATGGCAGTTTTTATCTTTATGTGTTTTGATCACATCCTTCCATTCTACTCATACATATATATATATTTTTTTTTCACATCATTCTTCCTTTTTGTGCAATGCATGCTTTCTTCTTTCAGGTATAGACCCCGTACAATTCCCAACACCAATTCACCAATATTCTTTTATATATAAGTGTATCTGTTTCTTCTTTCTATCCAATTTCATTGTCCTCTCTTTGTCTTGACCTTTTGGACACTTCACTACTATATATCTTGGTATCAGTCTCAGTTCGTCTGGTGTTTTATCTTCATAGATCTGTTTGTTCTTTATCCTGGTTCAGGAAGTTTTCCTCTGATATTTTTTTTAAATATAGTCTCTCTTCTGTCTATCTCTTCCAACTAGGATACCCATTATTTTTATATTACCTTTTCTCATGGAATTGGATAGTTTTGGAAGTATTTCTTCATTTTTTTAAGCTTCATTTCTCTTCTCCCACTTTGATTCTTTGTGCATTCACATTTTCAAGTTCCCTGATTTGATCTTTCATTTGGTCTATTCTACTTCCATAGCTTTCTCCAGAGTTTTTTTTCTTTATCCCCTCTATTGATCTCTTTTTTCCTGCAACTTCATTACTTCCTTATCTAAAACTTGAATTTAAATCTTTTGTTTGTTGATTTTGTTTCTCAGGATGTTCATTTGTTTTTCTAAATTTTCGTATAGCTTTGATCCACTTTTCTGTGCTTTCTTTGTGTTCTTCAAATTAATAAGCTCAGTTTTAAGTCTGTATCTGATAGAAAAAAACAAATTTTCCATGACTTTGTAATTGGGTTTTGGAGATTTGTTCTCTTGCTTAGTATCCCCCTGAAAATTCATATGGCCATTTGTTTTGTTTTCCATATCCCCATTCTTTGCTTTCAGGACCTCATTGCTGTAGTTGGTGCTTCCACTGGGCATGACTTTGCCCCGTGATTGGCTGGAGATCTTATCGGTGAGTCTGGGGGATGTTGATACCTGATGTCCTTTGCTCAGACTGTGCTCACAGTAGGCTGGGGGCCCTACCAACTCTTTTGGGGTTCACTGGTGTCTGATGGGGCTTTGGAGGCCTCTCCTGGGGCTTTGCTTTGATTTACACACAGGCCAGAGGCTCTTATGTGGTTGTGAGGGAAGCTAGTGCCTGGCTTGTGCATTGATTTTGTATCCTGTCACTTTAGTGTTTCACTTATTAGTTTTAGATATCTCTTAGTATTGTCTTTTGGATTTCTATGTATGTTACCATGTCATATGAGAGTATTAGTCTCACTTGTTTTCCAATTTGGACTCCTTTTGTATGCTATTTGCTCTAGCTAGGCTTTCTAATACTATATTGAACTTTAGTGGTGACAGTGGGCATCCTTGTCTTGTTCCTGATCTTAATGGAAATTCTTTTAGTTTTCATCATTCAGTAAGATGTTGATGTAGGTTTGTCATATGTGGTTTTTATTACGTTGAGATAAGTTCCATTTTATTGAGAGTTTTAAATGGATATTGAATTTTGTTGAATCCTTTTTCAATGTTTCGTGAAATGATCATCCATTGTTTTATTTAATGCCAAGCGTATGAAGAAAGTATTTCAGTTTGCTCCTCTGCTCCCAATTGTTAGAATGTCATCTGATGTTTCTAAAGTCAAATTAAAACAGACTGTAGGTTTCCTCCTCTCACTGGGCTGAGAATAAATTAAATCCTTTCTTGTAGTTCTACAGTGGCAAAGTAAGACATGTTTAATTTTGCAATATATTAACTTGTCAAATATGTACTATTGTTATTCCCATTTGGCTGGTGAGGAAACTAAATTTTAAAACAGTAATCTGATCAGGATTACATAAGTATATGGTTTAGGATAAAAATTTTAATCTCAATATTTAATACAGTATTTTTATCTTAATATTTTTTATTTATCTTTATATGTGAGTAGTCTTAAATCCCATTTGGATCAAGTACATTGTCGTATAATTAATAAGAAAATTTTCAAATCCTTTGCTATTTCTGAAGCACTGTAGCTCCTGAAATTGCTCTGAAACCAACTGAAAATATAAAAAACATTCCTTTCTTCAAATAAACATTTCTTTCCACTGGAGATGTGGGAATCACACGTTCTTTTTATACAAACCTGCACGAGTTGTTCCTTTTTTCTTATACTGTTATAAAATATCTGCCTCTCTAACCCTGTATGTGTGTGCATTTGTATTTGTATATTCAAATATTCAAATATTAGAAGTTGATTGATTTAGGAACAAAAGTATTTGGTTTTGTTTTTTCATGACCTACGCAGATCCAGACAAGGGCAGTTTTTACAGAGAAGCCTGGGAATGTATGGAGCCCTTATGCCTACCTCCATGCTTGTTGTGTTGTATTGAAACAGTTCTGCTTTAGTAGGAATGAGGTGTGGCTAAAGCACAGCCCAGGTCTCTCAGTATCAAGTTAATCTTTTTAAAATGTAGTACATGTTATGTTTTTAATTACAAAAATGTATGCTTATTTTAGAAAATTAGGAAACCTAGATCCTTGCCACCACCAAAGAAAAATTCTTTTACATTCAATTCTGTTCTAATACTAACACTATATTGTGTAGTCTCCTAGTTGTTTGTATATCTTTTCTACAAAAGTGATGTACTAATGTTTTCCTTAATTATTATGTTGTGGACATATTCTAGTAAGGTTTTTAATGTTCCCCTTTTAAAGCACCATTTTAATGTCTGTGTAATTTTCTGCTACATGATATAAAGACATGACATGATTTATTCAACTAATCTTTAGTACTCTGATTTATAAGCTATTTCAAATTTTGAAGAATCTAAATATAGGTATAGTGAATATACTTGTGGTGCTATCTTTAAGCTTCCTTCTAATTTATTATGTATATTTTAAACCATGGTTTAATTTCTTTGTTTTATTCTAAAAAGAGTAAGCAGTGCTGTTCAAAAACTATGACTTTGCTGTATGTACATTTTACTTTGATATTTAATTATTTCTGCCTGCCTTTATTGAGAGTTTTAAATGGATATTGAATTTTGTTGAATCCTTTTTCAATGTTTCGTGAAATGATCACGAACCTGGGTTCACAGAACTCTGATGTGTTCTGGGAACACAGGTAGAGAGGGAATTTCATGCCAATTATCCTGTGACGACCTGCCCTTTGATAACATGCCTGTCCCAACTGGGGAAGAACCAGTTAGCAGACATCAATGATGCCAATGTTGCCAATGTTAGTAGATGTCAGTGGTGTCACTGTTGCTATCATGCTTTGTGTGAAAGGTGTATTGGGGACAGGGATTAATATTACTGTTTTTTACACTGTGATATTTCTTTTCCCTCTAATTCAAATGTATTCCTTTTTGAGCTTCAGTAGAACCAAGTAATTCAAGATCCAGTTTCAGCCTTCCTGCACTTTCAAGGTTACGGTGAGGTTTGAATCTGGAGCCGACTATTTGAAGCAAGCCTCATGCTTTCACCAACATCACTCACTGTTGTGCTCCTTATCCCAGCTAAGAGGCCCCATGAAGGTGGGCAGTCCTGTGTGGAGCAGGATCATTAATGAACTGGTAACCTTCTGGTTTTGGGTCAAGTTCACCTAGGGAGCCCATACTGCCAGTCCCCATGTAAGGCTTCTCTGACTAAGGGAAGGTGGTGCCGGGGTGCTGTGAGGGAGAAAGTGCAAGTCACTAGGTTACCACAATTCTCAGGTTTATATTCTCTCTCTACCACTACAGGTGACTCCTCAAACCTTGTCATTTCTTCTTCGGACACTCTCTGTGACATGCCTCCCCCAGAAGCTCCCTATTCTTGATACACATTCATGATAGCTGGGCAGGGAAGGAACAATAGCTATCATTATAAAAACATTATTTTTATTTACCAAAATGAATCAAAAATATTACCTTACTAATTTTCCTGCCACCATTGACAAAAATTTTATTTAAAAAATTTGACAATCGAGGTGGTATTAAGCTGACTTTAAAACATAGAATAGTTTTTTTTTTGTTATATTTCACTATGCTGCACAAAATTACAGTTTAGATAGATCTTTTTTTCAAAGCTTTAATAAGGCCAGCTGTGAAATTTATGTGCGCATGTGTGATGCCAGGATGGTGGAGAGCAATATCTCTAATGGACAATTCATTGAGAGCAGAATTGCAGGCCTCAGCATCATTAATGCACTGACGAGAATGCAAAACAAATATGTTAATCCGGTTTGTTTGAATTAAGAATAAGATGCGGGGGCCTCCCCGGTGGCGCAGCGGTTGAGCGCTGCGCTGTGGAGCTGTTGGCCGTGGGCGATGTGAGTTCGACTCCCAGCCGGGGAGAATCCCACATGGTGCGGCAGACCTCTCCTGCCTCGCCCACTGCTCCCCTCAGCAGTGTATTTCTGATCTGCCTGTTCTGCTCTCCGCTCTGTCTCTGGTGAACCCTCTCGCTGCCCCGCGCCTCTGGCCTGTACCCCAGCTTGTATACATAAATAAATAAAAATTCTTTAAAAAAAAAAAAGAATAAGATGCATTTGCAGTTCACCACCACCACCACCATTCCTTATGTCCCCTTATCCCTTACCCAACCCCTCCCTCTTAACCTTAGAGCTCTCAAGATGATTATTAATGTCTACTTGAGTTTTAAAGTCTTTTACATTATCAGTTTGTCTTCTATATAAATGTTCAATATTTGTTTTTAATGTTCTAAATTACTTTGCTGCCATAATTCTTTCAAATTCCCTCCATTTTGTTGAAAATGTCTGCACTTCATCCTTTTTATGCCTATATACTACTCTGTGGTGTGTATATTTCCACATCTTGAGCCAATTATCTAGCTTAAAAACATTTAGGCTACTTCCATGTCGTAGCTATGGTAAATAATGATGCTATGAATGTTTTAGAATATATGGGTCTTTCTGTTGATGTTTTCATATTGTGTGGCTATATGCCCATTAGTGAGATTGTCAGCATATACGATATTTCCGTTTTTAGCTTTTTAAGGTAACTCCTCATTGCTTTCCATAATGGTTGGAAACAGTTCACATTCTTACCAATAATGTAACAGGGTTCTCTTTTCTTTGCCAAAAAAAATCTTCTAAAGACTTTTAGAAGTCTTTTTATATGTGCTATTCTGGGATTTCATTGTAGTTTTAATCTGTAACTCTTATTAGAAGTGGTGATAAAAATTTTCTCATATGCCTTTTGGCCTTCTGAATATCCTCTTTGGCAAAATCTCTGTTCATATATTCTGCCCCTTTATCGATTGGGTTATTTGTTTATATATTGTTGAATTGTATAAGGTTTTTTATATATTTTGGGTATTAATCCATTAATCCCTTATCAGTTATATATTGTGTGAATATTTTCTACAATTCAGTAGGGTATCTAATTTTCTTGTTTTCATTCACTATGTAGAAACTTTTTAACTGGAGGTTATCCCAATTGTTTTTTTTTTTTTTTTTATTCCCTTGCTGTAGTGTTTGAGTCAGCAATCCCATTCAATTCATAATTTGAATTCTAAAATAAAATCTTAGAACTACAGTTTCAGGAGTTATCTACACAAATTCTCATCTTTTAGCACTTCTTATTTAACATTTATATATACATACATATATAAAGTGGTAATGAAAGGTTTTTCTTTTTAGTCTGTATTATTATTTTGTATTTCATGATTTGTTAATTTAGAAGATGTTTTATGCTTCTTCTAAAGTTAAAGTGTTTCAAACTCCTTACCTACTCCCCTGAACCTGTTTTCTGCAAATTCATAAAACCTTTTTTTCACCTCTCAGTCAGGGAAAATTAATGCCCTTATAGTTAATGCTGTTGAACCATTGTGTTTAGAATCTGCCTTTGTCTGGCCTTGGCACCTATATGAGGAAGTACATTCCAGAGTCTAGAGTTCTGGCCAACATACCTGCTGCCCCACCCATGGAGTTCAGCACCAGGGCAAACAGCCAGAGCTTTCTGGAATACCTAAAGGTCTTCCTCAGAACTTATGGTAAAGCAGGAGGGTACAGCAGGAAGGAAATGTGCATATTTACACTGTTGCTTCTCTGACAAGGTCTTGGCTACTCATGTAGGTGGGTTCTTTTCTCTACTACCAGTGAGCAGTAAAGACAATTTCTGTTTTTTGGATATAATCCATAATTAGCTGTAAGGAAATTAATGGCTGTAGCCATTTGCAATTAATAAACAATAATATGATGGATGCAGCTTTTGAAGTTTTTAAGCATATTGCAGTGATAAACAAATAGTTATAGTATATTCTTTAGATTATTTGAAAGCAAGATTAGGGGACTTTTTGGCAGTCCCACACTGAATCTGTGGAAGATGCCACAAACATGGTGCCTGAGGAATTGTGAAAATGCCGTCTAAGTGACGGTGGTCCCCGAAGGGCTGCAAGCAGCTCTGGCTGCTCCACTTGTTTCTGTGCAGGAGAGTGGACCCAGAGTTGTCAGGAATTCTGACCTTTTAAGGCCCGGTATGGAATTTGGATATTTATATAAACTTTCCAGAATTTTAAAATTTGCCAATTTTATTTTATTTTTTAAAGTCTCTGAGTGCTAAATTGCAGTTTCTGAGGGTTGGGTACAGAACCTCTGATGGCTAGAGGAGGAGTGAATGGCAGATGCCCAGAGGACACTTTGGGCTTCTCCACCACCTCGTGTGAGCACCACTAACTAACTCAATGCTCTCAGACTCCCTGCATGAACTCTTGGAGTTAGTAAGTCAGTGGGCTGACTTCAGGGGTTAAACTGCACAGAGTCCTGGGTTCTGTAGATGGGTTATGTGGGTAGCTGAGGTGGGTACAGCCCAATCAGGAGACACAGAGAAATTCTTTGATATGATTAAGTTCAATTTCACTTGATGAAGCATATAGCTCAGATTGCTGAGAAGTAACAATGTCCGAATAATAAAATCATTTATTAATACTTCCTCTGATAGGCACATTGTGTCAGATATAATAACAGCAGAAATCCAGCTTGCTTATGGTAGTTGGATATACAGATTTAAAAAAAGGTTTTTAAGGCAAGCAGAGGGCATACTATATGAGTACATACCTCATGCTTGACTGAGGTGATATGATCTAGTGATCCTGCCCTGGTGAATTGGCTTCAGCCTCAGTAATAATTGGACTAACTGTGTATAGTATTGTGAAATAATTTAAAACCTGAGCCTCAGTTTCCCCATTTATAAAAGGAGGATGTTACCCCTGCCTCATATGATGGTTCTCAGGTAGAAGGATTCTGAGCACAGGTAGGGACTTGGAAAAATTTAACTCAAAAGGAATTCTTTCTGTATACAGTATGAACCAGTCTGTGAGTCTGTCTGCTAGTATTTGAAGTGATTTTACCATATAGCTTCAGTTTCACATACTAAGGAGATTATCATTTTGTGGAGGAGAAAAATTATTTAAAAGCAATAGGCCAGTGTCTTTGAGATACAGTGAATAGGGGACAGGGCGGGGGGCGGGGGGCGTGGGGAGCTTCAGAAGGAAATCCTGGATTTATTCTTGAAGACTTGGTATAAACAGGGAATAAGTGTCCTCTGTCTTCTGCACTATCTGCCTGCTGATTTCTGGGTACCCTTGTGCAGCTGTTGGGCAAGCAATAACAGGAGCCGAGAGTTGGGGTTGTCTTGCTTTACCATGTTCCTGCTTTTCAGAGTAGACTTTAAGCCTGAGCCATTTTGCTCAGGATGGGATTTTTACCCTTATCCCCACCCCAGCATCACTACTCTACTGCTCCATTGTGATATGTCCTTATAGTCAATTCACAGTAAAGATGAGACTGTGTGGTAGTTTTAAAGTTCACATAGTTAATCATTCCATCTGTGTAAGGTGATTTCCCCTATTTGAAGTTATTAGGCACTAGTCTTCCATGGTACATTTTTCATGTCAAGCAGACAATGAAAACAGAAGACAAAGTGCAAAACTGAAAGGACTCAGAAAGGGGAATCAGAGTTGAATGCAGAGTAAAGAGAGTCCAGGAATTTTGATAAGGAATTTCACAAGTCTCAACCCAGAATGTTTTTGATCCAGCAACTTCACTTTTACACTTTTACAACTACTTCGCTTTCACAGACTATTGCTGCTTTGTTTCTCATCAAAGATTGTAAATTTCCTAAACATCCAGTAGTGGGACATTTTCCTAATGTAATAGACCAGAAAATACTATTTAAGCATGTCTGTTAAAAGAAATGTGAGGCTAGGATTTGAATTTGTGTTGATCTGATTCTTTAATCCCTCAGTATCTGCTGTAAGATACCAGGTTCCTTGAGGAGCTCCATGAGGGGAAGTGATGGTAATAACCAACAATCCTTGGCTATCATTGTGGGCCTGGCATTGTACAAGGCCCCATGAAGATAGTATCTCACTCATGTTTTTAAGAAGATATGGTGACTCTCAACATATACTTGGGAAAAGAAGCTAGATCTTATCCAGGGTACCAGAACTGGGATTTGAACCCTGGTCAGTTAGATGTAGATGGAGAAATGTAGAGAGGACAAACAAGAAAATAATGCAATACATTTGTACTTATATGGAATGATCTCCAAGGTACAGCATAGACAAGAAAGAAAAACAACAACAGGCAGAGCCAACAGTATATAATATGCCCCCCTTATATAAAAAGACAAACAAGAATCTTGGGTGGGTGGGCATGCACATATGTATACCTGCTTACACATAGAGACTAGTAAAAGGAGTACCTCTGGGAAGAGTTTTTAAAGAATGGGAGTCAGGAGTGGAAGAAATTTATATTTACTATGTATGTATATATGTATTATCTTTAGCTATATTTGCTTTTTTCCCCATGTCGTACTTTTTAAAAAACCCACAGATAATTGTCATAAATATATTAAGTTCACAAAATGACTTCAAATGCATATTTGCTTCCAGTAGATATATTCTGTATTTGCTCTTTTGTTTATTTTGCCATCTTCTATTAAGACTGAATCTGGTCAAATAGAGAACCAAAATGAAAACATCTTATCTTCTCCCCCACCACCACCATTCCTTCTGCCCCTGCCCCCTTTAACCTTCTCTCTCCCCTCTTCCTCTTAACTTCAGAAATGTGAGTTCAGTTTTCAATGTCTGCTTGTTTTATCAATGTATACTCTTTGTTGTATCATATTACTCATGGATGTGTAGTCATCCAATATTTGTCACAAGGCACTGTGAGGAATGTCAACGAAAAGACAGTGACATAATAGCTCTCACACCTACTGCATGTTTATCCCCTCTGGACCAGTCAAAGACAGAAAGGGAAGACATTAGAATGAATTCTCATACCAGGGAACCAGAACCAGACGTTCTGACCAAGAGTTGTTATGTAGGTGTTTGGAGATATTTTCTAGAAAATTTAAAGCGTAATGCTGTTTTAGGGCGTGATTATGGCCCTTTCATCAAGATAACAAATCAGAAGTAGATAATCTAGCAATGTTTGGTCAAAGTCTGTGTCCCACTTTCTTTGCCCTCACTGAAAGAATCCTTCTCAGGGGCCTTAGGTTGCCTTTTAACTAATTTGTTAAGCCTTTACATTGAGAAGGCAGATAGTACAGTGGAAGAAAATAAAAGTTGTACCTGATTTGAGTAGAACTGAATTCCTGGTCTTGCTTAGCTGTAACCTGTATACATCATTCAGTATTCTGGGCTTTCTTCTCATTATCTAGAAAATAAAGGAATGAAGTATTAAAACTTTAAAGTTCCCTCTTCTTCCTCATATTCATTCTTCTTTCTGGTTTACCTATCACAAACACATCAAATTTGAAAAAATTTTGAAAAGCAATTTTGTTTACAGTATTTTTTTACCATCACTTCAGATGTCTTAAAACTTATGAAAAATTGTCTTCCCAAATTACAAAATATGTTTTTATCTTTGGAAATATACAATATTTATGTATATTTCAAATAATCCTAGCTGGTTCTTTAAAATTTAAGTTCAAATGATACTCTTGTTGACAAATTGCAACAAACTTGGAATGGATACAGGTTTTCAAATTATTCTTTTAGTACAAATTGACCAGATGAGTCTGCGTTTACACTATTTGGTTAACTCATAGATAGAAATTATAGTCTTGTTGGGTACAATTTAAAAACTCCTTTTTTCATGCATGTGACTTCTATGAAGACCTAACATAACCTGTACCCACTTGTAATTTTAAAAACCAGTGTAAATTGGCTCCACCTTAGCAGCTTATGGTCACAATTCCTGATACTTTATTAACCAATTTTTTATACTTTCTCTCTTTACTTTCTGCTTTACAGGCAGGGTTCATCTGTGACCTGTTTGAGCTTCAGTTTTAATACAGATCTCTAGGAACTCCACCCCTTTGTTTTACTACTCCCTTAAGAATTCATGGTGGTGATTTCTCTGTAGTCATTTCCTTCAAACTTTGAATGACCTGGGATTGATTTCTGTGACTACCTGACTTAGTAATATCAGTGTTAAAATGTTTGGAGTTCAGGGTGTTTGGTAGATGTAAAGAAGGAGGTAGAGCACAGGAGAAAGAAACTACTTTCACAGTGGAGCAGATGTCTGGTTGGCAGTTTGAACAATGCACTAAGCTCATCTTAGGACCAAGAGTCCTGCAGGGTAACTGCTTGTTCCCCTCCTTCTCCTGGCAGAGAACAGGATGCCTGCAGAAACTGTCCAGTTTCCTTCTCCAGAGATGCTTATATTAGAGTCCAGAGGATGGGTGACTCAGCTGGGGAGAGCCATACTTTTGGGGACTGCTAGTACAGGCCACGTACAGACATGCCTGTGAATAGAGCAACTGCTTTGCAGAGAAAGAATAGACTCACTGTGAGAAGCACCGAAGGACCAAGTAGTTTTTAGAGGAAATCAGGGGTAAGATATAGTGGCTATAGATTCATTTGTAAGATCCTGTTGTCTTTAGGATGAATCTCAAATTTGAGCTAGTTTCCTTGCACCTAAACAATAGTTAATGTCACTTTATACACACACACACACACACACACACACACACACACACACACACACCCTTTGGTAACCCCTTGAGGCAGGTTTATGGTATTCTCATTGATTACATATTTGAAGACAACAGATTTTTGTGTATTGATTTTGTAACCTATGATTTTACTAAACTGGTTTATTTTATTTTAATTAGTTTTTCTGTGGGGTTTTTAGAGTACTCTGTATATTATCATGCCATCTGCAAGTTATGATAGCTTCACTTCTTACCCAGTTTGGATTTCATTTACATCTTCCTCTTGCCTAATTGCTCTGGCTGAGACTTCTAATACTAAGTTGAAAAGTAGTGGTTAAGGGTGTGTATCCTTGTCTTGTACCAGTCTTAGTGTAAAGGCTTTCAATTTTTCAACACTGAGAATCATGCTACTTGTAGGCTTTTACATGGCTTCTGCTATGGTAATATGTTCCTTTTTTCACCAGTTTTTAAAGGGTTTTCATCATAAATGAATGTTGAATTTCATCAAATGTTTGTTGGTATCTGTTGATATGATCTTTATTTTTGTTGAGTGGTAAATTGCCTTGATTGATTTTTGATGTTGAACCATACTTTTGTCCCTGGTATAAATCCCACTTGATCATGACATATAATCCTTTTAACATATTTTTGGATTTGGTTTGCTAATATTTCATTGAGGATATTAACATTTGTGTTTGTTAGGGTGATTGTTCCATAGTTTTCCCTTTTTGAATTGTCTTTGTTTGGTTTTGGCATTAGACAAATTTTGGTCTCTTATAATGTATTTGAAAGGATTCCTTATCTCAATTTAAAACAGTTTAAACAAGATAGGTATTTATCTTTGAAGGTTTGGTAGAACTCACTTATGAAACCATTTGCTACTGCACATTTTAAAATAATTTCATCTATTTATTCAGTCATTCGTCCCTAATCAGTGTTAATTTTTGGACATTATTTGATTTCTTCCTTCATGCGTAATCCCTGTAGTTCTCCCACAATCATAGCACCCATTGTCCTTCACTGTAGTCCCTTGTGCTCTTGTCTCCCCTGTTTTAACCCCTTCCCCACCCCCTGCCATACTGTATGTCTCAGATCTATTGTCAATTTGCTAGCTTTATCTTTTTCCTGACCCTTTATATGGTTTTTCTATATTCTACATGAGTGAAACCATCTACTATTTATCTTTTTCCTTCTGACTTACTTCCCTTAACATAATCCTTCCAGCTCCATGCATGTTGCTTCAAATGACATAAGTTTATCTTTTCTGATCATGAGTTATATCCCTTTGTGTATATATACCACATCTTCTTGATCCATTCATTTGTTTAGGGGCATTTAGGTTGTTTCTGTATATTGGGTATTGTAAATAGTGCTGCAAAATACATAGGAGTTCAGGTTTCCATTGGAGTTAGTGTTCTTGTATTCTTTGGGTAGATTGCTAGAAATAGAACTGCTGATTCATAAATCAGGTCCATTTTCAGTGTTTTGAGTAACCTCTGTACACCTTCCATAATGGCTGAACCAGTTTACATTCCCACCGTAAGAGAGTTCCTTTTTCTCCACACCCTCACCAGCATTGTTGTTTATAGGTTGTTTTTTTATTGTTATTTATATTGTTTACATTGTGTATTCCCCTTGGATAATCCACCACCAATTCACCATAACCCATCACCATAGTCCAATATATGCCATTCTCACAGGTGTCAGGTGATATCTCACTGTGGCTTTGATTTACATTTCTCTAATAACACTGGTCAACAAAGTTTTACAAAAGTCATGTTACTGAAATAAAATTAGGCATTTCCTATAAATTTATAAGTGCTCAACATGAATAAGACAGTCAAATTCTGTTTGGGCTCTAGTTTTTTTTGTAATCTGTAATAAATTGATGTTTACATCACGAAATGCATGCCAATAGTAATAGGCCCATGGTTAATACTTGTAAAAAACTCAAGTCATAGACTACTTCTTAGATCTCTTCACTTGTCTCTTGTACAGCTGTTCAGGAATAGAATAGATAGAAGATGGTTTGCATTGCAGAAAAGTACAGCCTTAAGACTCAGTTTCGAAGAGTCTGGAAATAGTCTCCATTCTTGTTAGTCATGAGTGATTTCTTTTTTTTTTCCTCTTTTTTTTTTAAAGATTTATTTATTTATGCATACAAGCTGGGGTACAAGCCAGAGGCGTGGGGCGGTGAGAGGGTTCACCAGAGACAGAGTGGGGAGCAGAACAAGCAGATCGACGGAAATACACTGCTGAGGGGAGTAGCGGGAGAGGTCTGCCATGCCATGTGGGAATCTCCCTGGCCGGGCGTCGAACTTGCATCCCCACTGGCAATAGCTCCACAGTGCAGCGCTTCACTCCTGCACCACCAGGGAGGCCCTCATGAGTGATTTTGAAGGCATTCATGAGGCCCTCAATATCGGAACAGAATACCAGAGTACTTTCCTTTCTGAAGAAAGGATCCAACTGCTGGTGGCACTTTCGATATAAAGTAATTGTGACATCTTCTAGAATATTCCATTGTTGGAGTCTTGATCCTAGCAATTCTGCTTTTTTCTTGGATAAGTACAAATCACAAATCAGGTCATTGAGTTCTTCCTGTGTTAGTCTGTGTGGGATTGATGATGCACCACAGTGACAATCTGGATCACTGCATGCTGATGGAACAGGATAACAGGTCGGCTCACCCTTGTCCTCACATCACATGAATCAAGAGAATATTCTGCTGGGGGTTCTGGAATAGGAAGTCCCTCACCATGTGGAATTGGTCTCAATGCAGACGAAATGTTTGGGTAGACTATTCTCGATTTCTTTTGCTTCGTTATTCTGCCGGAAAGAGGAGGAACCAAACAGAAGTAACAATCTTTTATGTGGTTGCTTGGCTCTCTTCACACCATGGAGACTACAAATGGCATTGATGGTCTTTTGCCATTTCACCACTGTGAAAGCTGTGTCATACATGTAGCACAGCATATATGCAGGGCCCAAGACTTGTCTTGTTCACCAACCTTGCATCCGAAGTCAAGATGATAAGCCTTCTTCACTTGAGAAGTGATACTTTTCTGCTGCTTGGCAGATGTCACTTCCCCACAAATAGAGCAGAAATTGTCCATGCTATTAACGCACTTTCCAGTCATGACTGTTCTGTATTGTGCCTAAATGGATAAATAATAACAGTTCTATAGAACAGTAGCTTAAACTGTCTTGCATAAAGTCTGTAATATTTTCAATGTCAACCTTTCCAACAGGGCTTTCTATAGTGCACTGCTGATGTCAACTTACTTCAGCAGCTGCCTGGCAGAGGTATTGCATTGCATCAGAAAATGATGCAGTCAACTCTGGATGATGTGTGCATGATGGTATTATGCAATGCAATGCAGTATTACATAATTCTCAGCTGATTTAGAATGTTGTTGCAGTGCTACTGGATATATTTACACGGTGAAACATAAAATAAATTGTATGAAATATCTTTAAAATGAGAGCTAATAAAAATATTTCAGGGTTATATTCATGTTCAGCACACCAAGATAGTACAGGTTAGTGCCTTTTTAAGTCAGTAACAGTCTCACTGTTGACCACTGTAATAAGTGACGTTGAACATCTTTTCATATGCTTGTTGGCCATTTGCACTTCTTTATTGGGAGAGTGTCTCTTTTGCGCCTCTGCCCATTTTTTAGAGGTTTATTTACTTTGTTATCATTCAGTTGTATAAACTCTTTGTAGATCTTCAATATCAGTCCCTTATCAAATGTATAGTTTGCATATATTTTCTCCCATTCAATAGGGTGTCTCTTCATTTTGGTTACTGTCTCATTTGCGGTGCAAAAGCTTTTTAGTGTGATGTATTCTAGTTGTTTATATTCTCCTTTAGCCCCCCTTCTTTTTCTTTTTAAGATTTATTTATGCATACCAGAGCTAAGGTATAGGCCAGATGTGTGGAGGTGGTGAGAGGATTCACCAGACACAGAGTGGGGAGCAGAAAAGGCGGATCAACTGAAATACACTGCTGAGGGGAGCAGCGGGCAAGGCAGGAGAGGTCTGCTGTGCCATGTGGGAAAACCCCTGGATGAAGATCTAACTCGTTTTGCAGTGGCTGCTGATAGCTTCTTAGTGCTGAGACCTAACCCCTTGTGCCACCAGGGAGGCCCCTCCCCTTACTTATTTAGACTTGTCCTCAAAGGTTTTGATGAGGTGTATGTAACAGAGTTTTTTTGCCTATGTTTTCTTCTGTATATTTTATGGTTTCAGTTCTTACATTAGGTCTTTTATTCATTTTGAGTTATTTTTGTATATGATGTGAGCAGTTTTGTTTCATTCTTTTGCATGTTGCAGTCCAGTTTCCCCAGCACCATTTATTTTTATTTATTTATTTATATACATTTTATTTATAGCTTTTACATTATTGTGTATCCCCTGTAAAATTCTGACCACTAATTCACCCATAAACCATCACCATAGTCCCTCCCCTTTGCTCTTCTCTCCACCATTTTCATACCTTTTCCTCCCTCTCCCTGTGGAATGCCTCTTACTTATGCTTGCCTGCTAGTTTTGTTGTTGTTATTATTATTGTTTTTGTAATTTTTTTCCTCTTGATCCCTTCTTTGGCTCCCCTATATTCCTCCTATAAGTGAAACCATCTGATATTTTTCTTTTTCCTTCTGGCTTATTTCACTAAGCATAATCCCTTCTAGCTGCATCCATGTTGCTGCAAATGGCATACATTTATCTTTTTATTGCTGAATAGTTTTCCGTTGTATATATGTACCAACCACATCTTCTTGATCCAGTCATCTATTTTTGGGCATTTGGGTTGTTTCCAAGTCTTGCCTATTATAAATAATGCTGCTGTAAACACAGAGGTGCAGGTATGCTTTTGAATTAATGTTTTTGTGTTCTTTGGGTAGATCCCTTGGAGGGGAATTGCTGGGTCATATGGTAGCTCCATTTTTAGGAGTTTCTGGAACCTCCACCCAGCTTTCCATAGTGGTTGGACCAATTTGCATTCCCACCAGCAGAGTAGGATAGTTCCTTTTTCTTCACACCTCACCAACTTCTGTTGTTTCCTGTTTTTTTAATGTGTGCTGTTCTCACAGGTGTATGGTGATATCTCATTGTGGTTTTGATTTGCATTTCCTCTTTGTAGAAATGTCTTTTTAGCTCTTCTGCCCATTTTTTGACTGGATTGTTTACTTTGTTTTTATTGAGTCATGTGAGTTCTTCATAGATTTTTGTAATCAATCCCTTATCAGTTGTTTTGTGTGCGAAAATTTTCTCCCAGTCAGTAGTACATCTCTTTGTTTTCATTAAAGTTTCTTTTGCTGTACAAATAAAAACAAACACATATGGTGAACTAATCTATGAAAAAGAAGCAAAGAATATAAGTTAGAAAAATGAAAGTCCCAGCACTATTTACTAAAGAGATGTTCCTTTTTCTAATTTATATTCTTAGCTTCTTTTTCATAGATTAGTTCACCATGTGTGTTTGCTTTTATTTCTGGGCTTTCAGTTTGATTCTATTGGCCTGTGTATCTGTTTTTCTTCCAGTACCAGGCTGTTTTTATTATTATGGGTTAATAGTATAGTATGAAGTCTGGGAGTGTAACACATTCATTCTTCCCCCTTTTAGTCAGGAGAGCTTTGCCTGTACAGGTTTTTTTTGTGGTTTTATATGAATTTTATCAGTATTTGTTCCATTTTTTTTGAAGAATGCCATTGAGAATTTTATTGATACTATATTGTTTCTGTAAATTGCTTTGGGTAGGATGGCCATTTTGATAATGTTGATTCTTCTGATCCATGAGCAGGGAATTTCTTTTCATTTCTTTGTGTCTTCTTCTGTTTCTTTTGACAAAATGTTTTATAATTTTCCTTGTATACTTTTACCTCCTTTGTTAGGCTTATTCCAAGGTATTTAATTTCTTTTGATAAAATTGTAGATGGGATAGTTTTCTTAATATCCTTCTCTTCAGACATTGTTTGCATATTGTAAGTCTACTCATTTTTTTGTATTGATTTTGTAACCTGCCACTTTACTGAACAGGCTTTAATTAGTTTTTCATTTTAATTATTTTTCCATATATTTTTTTTCATGTCACCTGCAAATAATGATAACTCTACTTCTTTGAAAATTTGGTTTCCTTTTCTATCTTTTTTGGCCTAATTACTCTAGCCAGGACTTCCAGTATTATATTGAAAAGCAGGAGTAAGATTGGACATCCTTGTCTTGCTCCTTATCTTAGTGGAAAGGTTTTCAGTTTTTCACCATTGAGAATGATGTGGGCTTGTCATATATAGATTTAATTATGTTAAGATATGTTCCTCCTCTAAAACAGATACATAGTATAGAACTGAGTAGAAAGCCCAGAAATCAAGCCACACATATATGGAAAACTAATCTTTGACAAAGCAGCAAAGAATATGCAATGGAACAAGGACAGTTTGTTCAATAAATGGTGCTGGGAAAACTGGACCACCATAAGCAAAAGAATGAAACTGGACACTACACCATGCACAAAAATCAACTCAAAATGGATAAAAGAATTGAACATAAGAACTGAAACCATAAAATATATAGAAGAAAATATAGGTAAAACACTACATGACATATATCTCAGTAACATCTTTAAAGACTCATCCTCCAAAGCAAAGAAAGGGAAGGAAAAGATAAACAGCCGGGATTACATCAAACTAAAAAGCTTCTTCACAGCAAAAGAGACATTAACCAAAACAAAGAGACACCCTATTGATTAGGAGAAAACTATGCACTCCACCCAACCAATAAGGGACTGATCACAAAATTCTACAGAGAACTCACATGACTCAGTAAAAACAAAGTAAACAATCCAGTCAAAAAATGGGCAGAAGAACTAAAAAGACATTTCTCCAAAGAGAAAATACAAATCACCAACAGGAATATGAAAAAAAAAAAGTTCAACATCCCTCATAATTAGGGAAATGCAAATCAAAACCACAATGAGAAACCACCTTACACCGGTAAGAATGGCACATATTAAAAAACAACAACAACAAAAACTAGCAACAACAAATGTTGATGAGGATTTGGAGAAAAAGGAACTCTCCTACAGTGCTGGTAAGAATGCAAACTGGTCCAACCACTATGGAAAGCTGTGTGGAGGATCCAGAAACTCCTAAAAATGGAGCTACCATATGAACCAGCAATTCCCCCCCCAAAGAACACAAAAACATTAATTCAAAAGCATACCTGTACAAAGAATGTTTATTGCAGCATTGTTTATAATAGGTAAAATTTGGAAACAACTCAAATGCCCAAAAGTAGATGACTGGATCAGGAAGATGTGGTTGGTGCATATATACAATGGAATACGATTCAACAATCAAAAAAGATAAACGCATGCCATTCGCAGCAACATGGATGGAACTGAAAGGGGTTATGCTCAGTGATATAAGTCAGGAGGAAAAAGAAAAATATCAAATGGTTTCACTTATAGAAGGAATATAGGGAAACCAAATAAGATATCATGGAAAAATATTAACAATAAAACCACAGCAAAATCAAAAATAAACTGACAACTATAAATCAAAGATATTCTGCAGGGGATGGGGAGAGAGAGAGATCAAAATGAGGGCAAGAAGAGCACAAGGGACTATGGTGATGGTGCACTGGTGAATTGGTGGTGGAAACTCTATGGGGACTACACCTGAGAAAAGAAAGCAAACATACAAAAATGAACAATGATGTAAAATATATATATAAAATAAATTATTAAAAAAAGGAATATGTTTCTCCTATCTCAGGTTTTTCAAAGGCCTTCATCATAAATGGATGTTGATCTTTATCAAATGTTTTCTTGGCATCTATTGATACGATCATATGGCTTTTATTTTTCTTTTTATCAATTTAATTGATTTTCATATAATGAACCATCCTTGTGCTCCTGGTTAAATCCCACTTAGTCATGGAGTATAGTTCTTTAATGTACCGTTGGGTTCAGTTTGCTAAGTTGTATTGAGGATTTTAGCATTCGTGTTTAATAGGTAAATTGGGCTGTAGATTTCTTTTTTCTTTTTCCTGTGTTGTGTTTGTTTAGTTTTGTTATTAGTGTGATGTTTGCCTCATAAAATGTAAGGTAGCATTCCTCTTTCTCAGTTTTTAGAAAGAATGTTAGTAGGCTAGATATTATTCATCTTAGAATGTTGCTTGTGAAGTCATCTGGTCCTGGATTTTTGATTTTTGGGTGAGTTTTTGTTACAGGGCAGAGAGAGGGCCACCCTCGAAACCCCAGACCTGCCCTGTTCTAAATAGGCTCTGCCATCCACCACATCAATACAAAACATATAGGACCTTTTGTGGAAACAAACTTTAATACAACTAGAAAAGACAGAGAAGACAAAGAATATAGTATCTAAGTCAAACACCCAATATTATCCAACTCCTCGTAGGTAAAAGTCCACCAAAATGGGATTGACTCAAAGCAAGTCTGGAAAGCCTGCCACAAATCTAAAATACCTTTTGGCAGGGACCCATACAAAAGGGTCAGAAACAGCCAGGCAATGCAGGGAGTTAAAGAACAAGATCAAAATCCAGAGGAACGTTGTCATAGTTAACCTCCCCACGGGTCTCTAACCCACATCTGTTTCAGTCAGGCCAGACCAGGACAGTGCATCTTCTTTACGAGTCTCTCTGCTCCATGGTCCTCTTCTGGCCTCCATCCTTCTTCATTCTCCTCCTGTCTTCTGTGTTGTGTCCTGTCCTCTACTTCTCCAGCTTTTTATCTCCTGCTCTGCTCTACCCTTCAGTTCCCAGTAATCCTCTCTTTGATGATGATGGCATTAAGGGAATAGTAGCCCTTAGTGTCTTGGATCTTTTTTTTTTTTTTAAGATTTATTTATGCATGCAAGCTGGGTACAAGCCAGAGGTGTGGGGCAGCGAGAGGGTTCACCAGAGACAGAGTGGGGAACAGAACAGGCAGATCGATGGAAATACACTGCTGAGGGGAGCAGCAGGCAAGGCAGGAGAGGTCTGCCGCGCCATGTGGGACTCTCCCAGGCCAGGCATCAAACTCGCTTTGCTGCTGCCGACAGCTCCACAGTGCAGTGCCCACCACTGCACCACCAGGGAGGCCCTTGGATCTTTTTGATCTGAGGTGGGGTCCATAAACCTATCTGTGGAGTTTGTTGCAGACGTGCTTCCCCTCCCACCCAACATTTTGATTACTGTTTCAATATCTTTGCCTGTAATTGGTTTGTTCAGGTTTTCCATTTCTTCTTTTTTCAGCCTTGGATGATTGTGTAATTTTAAGAATTTGTCCATCTCATCTAGGTTGTTGAACTTGTCTGCATGTAAATGTTGACAGTAAACTCAGAATCCTCTGGATTTCTGTCATATCTTTTATAGTTTTTCCTTTCATTTATCAACCTTTTTATTTGAGTGTTTCACTCTTTTTCTTTATGAACCTCGTTAGAGGTTTGTCTGTTTTGTTTATTTTTTTAACAAACAAGCTTTTGGTTTCATTGATCTTTCGGGCTATCTTTTTAACTTCTATTTCATTTATTTCTACTTTAATTTTTATTATTTTCTTCTTTCTGCTGGCTTTTCTTTCTGTTCTACTTATGTACTTCCTTGAGATGAGAGATTAGGTTGTTTCTTTCTTGTTTATTGATATGGACCTGTGTTTCCATATACTTTCCTTTTAATACTACTTTTGATGTGTCCCATACATTCTGGAAGGTTGTATCCTCATTATCACTTATCTCAAGGTATTTCTGTATTTCTCGTTTGATTTCCTCATTAACCCAGTGGTCTATTAGTAGCATATTGTTCAGTCTCCACGTATTGGAGGATCTCCTTGATTTCTTCTTGTAGTTTATTTCTAGGTTGATACCTTTATGATCAGAGAATACGCTCAGTATGATTTCAATCATCATGTACTTGTTGATATTTGCATTGTGATCCAGTATGTGGATGGTACTGGAAAATGATCTGTGTGCACTTGAAAACACTGTGTATTCAGTTTCCGGGGGCTGCAGTGTTCAATAAGTATCAGTTAGGCCCACATGGTCTAGATATTTGTTTAGGGCTATTTTGTCCTTGTTTGATTTCTATTCACTGATCTGTCCATTGGTGAGAATGGGGTGTTGAAGTCTCCCACCACATATGTATTTTTTTGGATGTCAATTTTCAGATACAGTAGTAAATGTCTGATGAATTTTGGTGCTCCTTCATTTGGTGAGTATATATTGTTTAGTGTTATTTCTTCCTGGTGTATTGACCCCTTGACATCATATAGTGTCTATCCATGTCTCTTGTAATTTCGTTTTAGGTGGAAGTATATTTTATCTTAAGATATAAATGTAGCTGCCCCTGCCTTTTTGGTTGCCATTTGCTTGTAGAATTTGTTCTCCACACTACTTTCAAAAAATGTTCTTCTTTGGAACTTAGGTATATTTCTTGGACGCTGTAGAAGATTGGAATCTGTTTCTTTATTCAGCATGCTACTCTGTGTCTTTTTTAATGGTGAGTTTAATCCATCAACATTTAGGGTAATTATTGATATGTGAGAATCTGTTTCTGCTATTTTGTTCATAACTTTGTGGTTGTATTTAATCCCTTGTTCAGTTCTTTGTGTCATTCCACTCTTGTTTTATACCTAAGACTCCTTGTAATATTTCTTTGAGTAGGCTTTTGATACTAGCAAATTCCTGATGATTTTGTTTATCTGAGAAGTCCCTTATTTTTCCCTCATATAGGAAGGAGAGCTTTGCAGGATCAAGTATTCTTGACTGGCAGTTTTCGTCTATGGATTTTTTTTTTTTTTTATTTCATACCATTCTCTTACTGCCCGTAGGGTTTTTTTTTTAAAGATTTATTTATTTATGTGTGCATACAAGCTGGGGTACAGGCCAGAGGTGTGCGGCAGAGAGGGTTCGCGAGAGACAGAGTAGGGAGCAGAACAGGCAGATCGACGGAAAGACACTGCTGAATGGAGCAGTGGGCGAGGCGGGAGAGGTCTGCTGCGCCATGAGGGAATCTCCCTGGCCGGGCTTCGCACTTGATGAGGGAATCTCCCTGGCCGGGCTTCGCACTTGTGTCGCCACTGCCAACAGCTCCACAGTGCAGCGCTGTGGCACCAGGGAGGCCCCGCCTGTAGTGTTTTTTCAAAGAGATCTGAAACTAACCTAATTAGTGTTCCTTTATAGGTTTTCTGTTTCTTCCCCCACATCAGCTTCTTTAATTATTTTTTTCTTGGACTTTTGGAAGCTTTACTACTGTGTATCTTGCTGTAGATTTCCCCTCATTAAGGTAAATTTTGGCATCCTTTTAGGTTCCTGTATGTCTATTTTCATTCCCTTCCTTAAGCTTAGGAAGTTGTCTTCAATTATTTCCTTGAATAGCTTTCTCTCTCTCTCTCTCTCTCTCTCTCTTTCTCTGTCTCTCTCTCCCTCCCTCGCTCCCTCCCTCCCTCCTTCCTTTACTCCCTCCCTCCCCCACCCTTCCCTCCTTCTGGTATTCCTTTGATGCTTAAGTTTATTATAGTCTCAAAGCATCTTAATTATTTTTCCTTTGTGTCGCTTTTTCTTTTTCTAGCCTGGTTATTTTATTAACATCTTCAAGATTACAGATTCATTCTACCTTATCTTATTTTTTTTAACCTCTGAATTTTTTACTACCTGCAATTCCTTTGTTTGTGTATTTAAAGTTTCAATCTTGATCTTCACTTCATTGATTGTTTCTCATAGCATTCATTTTTTTTTTATTTTAAAGATTTATTTATTTATGCATACAAGCTGGGGTGCAGGCCAGAGGTGTGGGGCGGCGAGAGGGTCAGCGACAGACAGAGTGGGGAGCAGAACAGGCAGATCGATGGAAATACACTGCTGAGGGGAGCAGTGGGTGAGGTAGGAGAGGTCTGCTTGGCCATGTGGGAATCTCCCCAGTTGGGCATCACGTTGCTGCTGCCGGCAGCTCCACAGCGCAGCGCTTAACCTCTGCGCCACTGGGGAGGCCCTCCTTTACTTTTTTGTATCTTCCTGTATATCTCTGATCTGTTTTTCTACGTTTTCTTTCTCTTGTTCAAATTTTTTGACTTTCTTAATTATGGCAACTTAGAGTACTTCATATGGTGATTGGTACAGTGGCTGGGGCCTTCCCAGGTATGGGTCTGTGTGAGCAGCAGACTGGCAGTCCTGGCTATGGAGGTGCCTGGGCCAATGAGCAGGACCTCCATTGGCTCCCCCCCAACCCGCCCCAGACTTGTGTTGTTCAGGCGACTGGGGTGCGTGTGCGCCCCAGACTTGTGTTGTTCAGGCGACTGGGGTGCGTGTGCAGGTGGCTCTTGTTTTTGAGATACTTTTATTACAATTTCAATTTCTTTGCTGTGATTGGTTTTGTTCATGTTTTCTATTTCTTCCCTATCCAGTTTTGGATGATTGTGTAATTCTAAGAACTTGTCTATCTTATAAAGTTTGTTGAATTTGTTTGTATATAAATGTTCATAATAATTTCTTATCCTCTGGATTTCTCTCTGTTGTAACTTCCCTTTTATATTTGATCCTGTTTTCTTTGAGTTTTTGCCCTCTTTTTCTTTGTGTCCTGGCTAGAAGTTTTATCTGTTTTTTCAAAGAGCCTGTCTTTGGTTTTATTGATCTTTTGGACAGTCTTTTTGATTTGTATTTCATTTATTTCTGCTCTAATTTTTATTATTTCCTTGACTTCATCTGGGTTTTAGGCTTCTTTTTTCTTTGTTCTTTGAGATGAGAGATTAAGTTATTTATTTGGGCACTTTCTTACTTACGGATGTGGGCTTCTATTACTATATACCTGCCTGATAGTGCTATTTTTGACATGTCCAATCAATACTTTCTGGAAGTTGTCTAATGGTAGTTTTTGATTTTTTCTTTTATTTCCCTATTGACACAGTATTCTTTCAGTATTAAGTTGCTCAGATTCCATGTATAAGAGGATTTCCTTGCTTTCTTTTTGTTGTTGATTTCTTTTTATTTTTTAAACATACTTGTTTATTTTTTTCATAGTGTAGGTCTTGTTCTGTCAGATGTGCTCACCACAGTTTTCCCATCACCGACACATCCAGAGTCCTTTACCATATTCCATGGTACTCTCCTCCTCTGCCTTTCCCTCCATTTTCCCTTCTTGTCCTGAATCTATCATATCTATGGCCTGCTTTTAAGAGTCAGTCTTACAGCTTGTCTGTCTGATCCTTTGTTTGGTTTCTCTAGATTCCACATGTAAATGAAATCACAAAATAATTTTCTCCTTTATCTCCTTCTGACTCATTTCACTTAGAATAATCTCTTTCAGTTCTATCCATGCTGCTGCAAATGGCATGATTTATCTTTTTTTACCACTGAGTAATACTCTCTTATGTATATATACCAAATCTTCTTGATTGACTCATTGTAATTTATTTCTAGTTTGTGAAGATAATTTGAATGATTTCAGTATTCATGAATTTCTTGATACTTGTGACCTAGTATATCATCAGTCCTGGAAAATGATCCATGTGCACATGAAAAAAAAATGTGTATTCATATTTTTTTTTAGGTCGTAATGCTCTACTAATTTTTATTAAAGTCATTTGGTCTAGTTGTCTAGGACAATAGTACACTTACTTATTTTCTGTCTCATTGATCTGTCCATTGGTGAATGGATTGTTGAAGTCTCTGACCGCATAATTTTTTCCAATGTCTATTTTCAGGTGTGATAGTACTTTCTGAAGTATTTTGGTGCTCCTCCAGTTGGTCAGTCAATGTTGAGGAGTGTTATATCTTCCTGGTGTTTTGTCCTTTGATCATTATGCAGTCTGTTATTAACTTGTATTGCTGAAGTCTATTTTATCTGATATAAGCATGGCTGTCCCTGCTTTCCCTTGGATGCCATTTGCTTATAGAATTGTTTTTCAACCCTTTACTCTCAGTCTATGTTTATCCTTAAGCTTAGATGCATGTAATGGAAGCAGCAGGTTGGATTTTGTTTTCTAATTTAACTAAATACTCTGTGTTTTTTTATTGATGAGTTTAATCCATTGACATTTAGAGTGATTATTAAAATATGGAAATTTGCTGCTGCCATCTTGTCCTTAGTTTTATGGTGCTATTTACTTCCTTAATTCTCTTTGGTTTAAATCTTTGTTTTGGACTCTTGGAAATTTTATACATCATGTCATACTGTAGTCTCCTTTTACTTAGGTAGCTTGGCATTCTTTTATTTTCCTGTATTTGTATGTTTAGTTTCTTCAGATTTAGGAAGTTTTCTTCCATTATTTTAAATAATTTTTGGCCTGCTGGGGGGGCTGAGAATGTACAAGGATACTATCTGGAGAAATTGTGAGCATATTATCAACTCTGTCCTCACATCACAGAAAGAAAAACTTATCTAAGTGATTCTAATCAGCCATCACATTGGGCCTAAGACAACTTAAAGAATAGATTGGTGCCCCTCTGCTTTTATTCCTTCAACTTACACAGATGTAGTATGTACCTCTATAAATCTGGCAGAGAGGCAGAGCTTGAAGTGCCTTTATTTCTGTCCCCAGGTTTTTCCTTTGATATTGAAGAATGCAGAGGGATTCAGGGGTATGCTGGATCAGGGAAGAGTTGGAAGCAGAGAAAACAGGGAACAGATCTTTCATGCATAGAATTTTTCCTACCATCTTTTTCATCTGCACCCATTTTTTTGTAATATATCCTTCAGTTCTTTAGCAGAATGCCTTGTTTAATCTTAAAGTCTTAATCAGTGTCTTAAAAGTCTTTGAATTTGTGATAGATAAGGAAATGCTTAAATTCCACCCTGGGGAGTTTTGGATAAAAAAAAATCTTTAGAAAAGTAGGTGTCTAACTCTTTGGGATGAATGGATCAGTGTCAGATGTTAGCATTTGGATTTTACAGAATTAGCATTAGAAGGTATATTGAGTTAATGTTAAAAAATCAGATTGACTTTACTGAAACCTAATTATCTGTTGTATTAAGAATAGCTGCAATCTGTCCTGATTATATGTCATAAACATCAGATTCATGTGTTTCATTTTTTAACTAAAAAGAACAGAAGAGAGGAAAATGAATAATAGGGTAAAATGTAACCTAAAAGCTCATAAATGTATTGTCTTTGAGAGTTCTATATGTTTTTCTTATCTCTTCTGTGATTTCTTCATTGACCCAAGGGTTGTTCAGAAGCTTTCTGTTTAGTCTACACATATTTTGGGTTGTTCCAGGATTCCTTTTATGGTTAATTTCTAGCTTTATAGCTTTGTGGTCTGTGAAGATGCTTGCTGTCATTTCTATTTTTTGTATATTTTCTGAGACTTATTTTATGTCCTAGTATATGATCTGTTCTTGAAAATGTTCCTAATACACTGGAGAACAAAGTGTAGTAATTGCTTTTAGGATAGAAAACTATGAATGACCAGTCATCCATCTGATCTAGTACTTCATTTAAGACCTTTATTTCTTTGTTAATTTTCTGTTTGACTGATCTATCCCTTTGTGTCCATGTTGTGTTAAAATCTCTAACAACAATTGTATTTTTGTTGATATATAGTATTAGGTCTGTTAATAGTTATTTTATGTAACTAGGTGCTCCTATACTTAAATATTGATGAGTTGTATCTGCTTGGTGAGTTGTTCACTTGATCACTATTTAGTGCCCATCTTTGTCCCTGATTATCTTTTTTAGTTTAAATTCTAGCACATTGGATATAAGAACAGCAGTTTCTGATTTACTCTCTGAATTATTAGCATGTATGACCTTATTCCAGCTTATTTTTAGTTAGTTTTTCTTTTTTAATCTTTCAGTTTTAAATGGATCTCTTATAAGCAAAGAGATGGCTGAAATTTTTCACCCACATTGTTAACCAATGTCTTTTCTTTTTTTTTTTTTTAAGATTTATTTTTTATTTATACATACAAGCTGGGGTACAGGCCAGAGGCGTGGGGCGGCGAGAGGGTTCACCAGAGACAGAGTGGGTAGCAGAACAGGCAGATCAGAAATACACTGCTGAAGGGAGCAGTGGGCAAGGCAGGAGAGGTCTGCCACGCCATGTGGGATTCTCCCTGGCTGGGTGTCGAACTCGCGTCGCCGCTGCCGACAGCTCCACAGCGCAGCACTTAACTGCTGCGCCACCAGGGAGGCCCACCAATGTCTTTTCATTGGTGAATTCAGACCATTCACATTTAGGGTGATTATTTACATGAATTGTTTATTTTCATTTTTGATTGCTTTATTTTTCTGTTCTTTCTTTTGCCCTTTGTTTCTGTCTACCCTTTCTGGATGGCTTTCCAAGTACTTCTATCAATTTCTTTGCTTCTTCATTTGCAGGTGAATAAACTTAATTTTTGACTAGTGGATACCATGGCAGTTTCACTTGAATTCCTATGTTTTAGATCCTTTATGAGCTGATGTCTGCTCTGTGATGCTTAACTATACTGTGCTACCATTTCTTCCTCCCCCTTAGTATTTGGTGTTGTTAATTCATAGTATTCTTGCTCTAGGTACCAGTATTGTTTTGCTACAGTTTTTCTTTTCTTATGGCAAAATTCCTTTTAGTATTACTTGAATAGCGGGTCTGGTGGTAGCAAAATCCATTAGCTTCTGTTTGTCTGGAAAAATCTCTATTACCCCCCTCATACTTAATTGATAATTTTACTGGATAGAGAATTCTTAGCTAACAATTCTGTCATTTTAGGATTGCAGATATTTCCTTCCACTCTTCTTCTCTTCTTGCCTGGAGAATGTCTATACTGAAATCTAGGAAAATTCTAATTTGGGAGTCCTAATAAGTTGTTATTTTTTCCCTTTGCTACCTGCATAATTATTTTCTTATCTTTAATTTTTGATAGTTTGACTATGATATGTCTGGTTTTGATCACTTTCCATCTAAGAATTTAAGGTATTCTCTCTACTTCTGGATGTCCATGTTTAATTCATTCTGTAGGCAACAAGTTTTTCCTCGTCCTATTTCTTTTTCTTCACCATTTGTGAGTCTGATCATTCATAGGTTTCTTCTTCTAGTGGAATTTAGTATTTCTTATCCAATCTTTTCATTTTTCTTTTGTCTTGACATTCCTCATCTAAATGTGTGATTTGTTTGCATTTCTATAACTGAAATTACTTCTCTTGCTGTTTTGATTCTATTTAAAACACTGTCGTAGGCCTTCCTGGTGGCGCAACGGGTTAAGTGCAGCTCTGTGGAGCTGTCGGAGGCTGCAGTGTGAGTTTGATCCTCTGCCTGGGAGATTCCCACCTGGTGCAGCAGACCTCTTCTGCCTTGGCTGCTGCTCCCCTCAGCAGTGTATTTTGGTAGATCTGCCTGTTCTGCTCCCCACTCTGTCTCTGGTGAAACCTCTCATTGCCCCACACCTCACACCAAGCTTGTATGCAAAAATAAATAAATCTTTAAAAAAATGTTTAAAAAAATAAATAAAACACTGTCTTAAGATTTCCTTCATTTCATTCAGAATCTCTTTATGTGATATTTTTATATGTTCGATCTCTTTAGTGAAGGACTCTCTTTGTTCCTGGATCTCCTTCCTGAGAGCTGGCATCTGCTTTTGACTGGCCTTCCAGGACCTTATTTAACATTTTTAATTTTGTTATTTTGAAGTCAAGTCATATAGTTTCTTTCTCCTTTATATTTGTCTCAGGACTTCTGTCCTCATTTTACTTTTCCATCTTGTGTTAAGATGTTCCTTGCTTCTTAGGCATGTATATTATCTTACTTATTATTTTACTTGCTCTGTGTGTGTGTGTGTGTGTGTGTGTGTGTGTGTGTGTGTGTGAGAGAGAGAGAGAGAGAGAGAGAGAGAGAGAGAGAGAGAGAGAAAGAGAGAGAGAGAGAAGATTGGAGCAACTGGAGATTTATCTTTGTCCCCTTAGTTTACCTCAGTGTGAGGTAGGGGGAAGAGAGGGTTCTAGGGCATCAATACTTGATCTTGGTTTGAGGAGTGATGTTAGTCACCTCTACCTCTTGTTTTATTTTGCAAGGAGCTGTATTCTGTGCTTAGGTTGTCTTCACTTCCCTCCCCACCTCCATGTTGTTTGTTTCTTCCAGAGATCATGCTCCACGAAGCATGGGCCTCCCAGTAGGAAGGGTAACATCAAGATCTCCAGGCTCACACTGGGAATAATTTGTACTTGGCTCAGAGGCACACTGTGCACAGTGCATGCACATGTGTCCACTTAACACTATGACCACCCACAATGGCCAGCTTCTGCAGGGCTGAGATGTATATGAGCCATTGGTTTGCCTTCCCTGAGGATCTGTGAGTGTATTCTAAAGTCCTTCTTTCTGATGTATGGCCTTTTATGGAGTCTGACCTGGTTCCCCCTGGCTTTTCTTTGATCTCTTCCAGGAAGGGTGAAGGGAACATGCTGTCACATTTCGGGGTTCCCAGTTTCTCAGATTGGAGTTTGCCTCTTTCCCATTGCTCTGGGTTGTGCCCATTCCCATGTCAAGAACATTCCTCCAAATAATATTGCAGTGTCCTGGGTTTCCCTTGGCATAGCCTAGAAAGTCAACCCCCAGCCCTACCAGGCTCTCCTTTGCCTCCATTTTTTTCCCCCTCAGAAACCACCACCCTTAATTCATGAACTCTCTGAGGATGTCCTGGAGCTGTATAGCTGGTTCCAACCTTTTGGATCTTTCTAGGAACACATATGAGTGTTTTGTTTTTTTTTCCTAGCTATTTTCAAGGGAGTGAAGAGTAAAATAAAGAGTGATTCTAGCCTCCTAATTTTATCATGTTGTGGGTGGAGTCCTATCCTTTTTCATTTAAATGTCACATTTTCATCCTCCATCCCCACTCGGCAAATTAAAAGCAGTGACAACATTTAAGTATCATCAAAGATTTAATTCAAGTTGACAGGTGTCAAGCAACTACAAATTTTGTGTTTTTCAAATTAAAAGACCATGTGTGTTCAGCACCAAATCTTGGATGTCATGGCCTCAGCTACAGCTTCTGCAGGGCTGAGATGTATATGATCCATTGCTTTGCCTTCCCCAAGGATCTGTGAGTTCACTCTAAGGTCATTCTTTCTGGTGTATGAACTTTTACGGAGACTTTTAAGGATCACCTATAGATCACACAGCTAAATAGATCGTGGGAAAGTTGATTCCGTTTCTGATAGTCACTCCTCCTGAATTGAAGAGTCACTTGAGATGAGTGCTCTTGTACATGAACAGAGCCAAGCCACAAAAGGATGGTATTGGTCTGATGAAAACATTCAGAAGCATTTGCATACTGGGTGTCAAAAGATGCAAAAACAAGTGACCAGGAATTTTGAACACTGACATTGCAGTACTGGCTAAACTATAGGGATTGTGTGTGCCCTTATTAAGCTATGGGGTCTAACAGTCTAGAAACAAAAATGATTATAAATCATAAACTGTATTTGGCTCTTTAAGAAACTTTAATAAGCTCTAGCATTCCCCTATAAACTTATTCTTCTAAATGTGATCTGTCTCTTGAGATAAAAACCTTTGTCTTTTAAAGTCTATACAATGCATTACACGAATTTGACTAATTCTAAGTAGTCTTGCTAAAGTTAATATGTTATCTAAAATAAAATACAGGTTTAAATAGCCATTCACTTTAATTATTTGTTAACCTGTTTATATATCTTTGTTATATTCTTTTACAGTGACCAATTTATTTCAGTTATCTTAAGATTTCATTTCCATTGTACCATGTATTAGTTCTTTTTATGGTCAAATAATGTTCTGCTCTGTGGATATTCTTCATTTTCTTTAACCTTTATCACTTGATTGATAGTTTGCTGATTTCTATTTTTAGACTATTATGAGTAATGCTCCTATAAATATTTATGTACACAGAATGAAAGACATAGTTAATTCCTCTTAGGTATCTGTTTAGGAGTAGAGTTGTTGGATTGTACAGTACCTTTATGTGTATGATTAATCTTTGAGGAGCTGCACAACAGTTTCCTAAAGAGGTTTCACGATTTTATAATCCTGCTAGCAGTATATAAGTGTTCTGACTTACCCACATCCTCACCAACAGTTGTTCTCTGACTTTTTGGTTCTAAACAACCTAATGTAGTTAGTTTTATGTCATTATAGTTGTCATTTACTTTTCCTCGATGGCTAAGTATTTCAAGCATCATTTCATGTGTCTATTGGCCATTTGTATATCTTCTTTAGAGAAATGTTTATTATTCATATTCTTTGTCAATTTTGTATCTGGGCTACTTGTATTTTTAAATTAATTTATAAAAGTTCTTATATCTATTCTATATATATGTCCTTTATCAGATGTGTGATTCACAAATATTTTCTCCTATACTTGTTTCTGGGTATTTAATATGGAAAACAACTGTTTGATTTAATCTGAAAAAAATAGAAATTTGCCCCCAGTGGAGCTATTTGTATGATATAAGGAAATTGCTCTCAGTGCTTCATTTCTTAAAGTGGATAGAGTTAAATAGCCATTCACGTAATTATTTGTTAGCCTGTTTATATATGTTTGTTATATTATTTTCTGTATGTTATAATTTACAATGAAAAATGGGTGAGAGGAACAAATACTTCTCCAATCTCAAAATACCTCCTGGAACAGTGTCAGCAATTCTATTATTATGAATTAATTACTTTAGTTAATAGTTGATTTCTCTGTTGTTTCTTTGAAATGGAACTATTCTGTGGCAAATAATAGAAGAAGATATGTCCTCTAGTTAATGGGTGCTGTGCCAATCTACTGTGCCAGCCTGGCACCAATGCAGGATCCCCATGATTCATGCAGATGGGCAAAAACGAGTCCTGGAGCCCTCGGTGACCTTTTAGGCTTTTTATTACATCTTTCTTGCAAGGCAGCCAGGTACAAGGCAGGTACCTGGCAGGACTCCTAGCCCCCAGCAAATCTTTACCTTCTTGGGGCTCTCTGGTAGTGTCTCAGTCTCGCTGCTACTGCTGCTGCCGCGCTCTCTGCATCTCTGCCTCACTCAGAGGCATGCTGCGTCCCAGCCCCGCTACACCCCACCCTTCTTCAGGCGCCCACCATCAGGCACACTGGTAGGCCTACAGAGGCCCATCACCTAGGGGGTAGGAGGAAATCCCTGATAACTATTCTGCCTACCATACAATGGGTTTATCAAAGCACTTCATCTCTGTAGCCCAAGAATCTAAATAATGTGGGAGGAATAATTCCAGAAGGTGGAACAATGAGAGGAGGAAACATCCAGTAAAGAAAGCAGCACGAGTGTATATCAGCAAACTAAGAAGTCAGTAATAAACAGAGTATAACCTACATGTCACACCTTTTCCGATTTCAATAATCAACGCATAACTTAGCTTTACTAAATTGCTTAACTTTCTTCTCAAATACTAGTATAAGATTTTGACCTAATTAAGAAGATGGTTAAAATATAGTACCATAAAAAGCTAGTAAGTATTGCCACTTAAAGCTTTTTAAGAACACTATGCTCATGATTAGAAAATAGTAATTTATAGTTAGCATGTAGATATTATATGAGTAGATACTTGAGAAGTGCTCCCCATAAGTTAATGCTTTTAGGTAGATTTCCCCTTATAATCTGTTTTCATAGTGAAGCTTTCCAAATGCAGGTTTGCACAGTTTATATAGTTGTGGAGGAGAGAAATATGTTACTGTTCACCATTTTTTAACATAAGAAGAGTGCAGATTTGCACTCTGTATTACTGACAGTACCTAGTACCCTATCTCAATTATGTTGTGTATGTGAGAGTTAGATGACTGCTCTATTAGTAAAATAGTTCTGACAATCAAACAATTTATTTTTAGGAAGCCTATGAGTGACTGAGAATGTCTACATTTTTTTTTCCTGAAGTTCATTTGGAAAGCCTCCATCTAGGTTTCCTCTTAAAACCTTATGATTTGGATATTATGAGTAAGCAATTATTTGTTTTACATAAAAAATATAAACATGCAAATTTTTTCTGTTTTAAAATGTTCCTATTTTTGGTCCGTCAGGTTATTAATTTTTGTCTACCTATTTATTCGGAGGTAGCATTCAGAAGGAGAAAAAGTCAGCAAAGGTGATTAAACAGTTTGACTTTCCACAAGGTGGTCAGTTTAGACTAAGTAAAAACTAGCCAGTCTAAAGATATGAGACTTGGAACAATTCCACACTTACTGTTAAGCTAGTTATACAGAGCCTCGGTTACTTTCATGCTTCTTCATTTGCTGATGTTGGCATTGGTTGAAGTCTCTCTGCTATGCTTCTTCGTCCTCCCAATCTGAGAAAACAGCCCTGAGTATAAGAAAGCCCCTTTCACTTACATTATAAATTAGTTATGTTTGCTAAAAACAATATTACATTTTTAAAAATATTTTAGACTTTTTATTTTTTTACATTGTTGTTCATTTTTGTACGTTTGATTTCTCCCCTCAGGTGTAGTCCCCATAGATCTCCCACCACCGCATCACCTGTGAACTGTCATCAAAGTCTCTTCTGCTCTTCCCTCCCCTGTTTTGACCCCTCTCCCTCCCTCTCCCATGCTGTATGCCTCAGATCTATAGTTTGCCTACAAGTTTTGTCTTTTTTTTTTTACCCTTTGTTGGGTTTTCCTAAATTCCTCCTATAAGTGAAACCATCTGATATTTTTTTTCTTCTGCCTTATTTCACTGAGCATTATCCCTGCTAGCTCTATACATGTTGCTGCAAATGACATCAGTTTATCTTTTTGATCGATGAATAGTATTCCATTGTGTATATATACCACATCTTGATCCATTCATATCTTTTGGGGCATTTAGGTTGTTTCTATATCTTAACTATTATAAATAGTGCTGCAGTAAACATAGGAGTGCAGGTTTCCTTTCAAATTAAAGTTTTTTGGTTTTTGGGGTAGATTCCTAGGAGTAGAATTGCTGGGTCATATGGTAGCTCCATTTTTAATAGTTTGAGGCACTTGCACACAGTTTTCCACAGTGGTTGTGCCAGTTTGCATTCCCACCAACAATGTAAGAGGGTTCCTTTTTCTCCACGTCCTCACCAGCATTTGTTGTTGCATTTTTGTGTTTTTTTTTTTTTTAATATGGGTCATCCTTGTTGGAGTGAGGTGGTATCTCTTTGTGGTTTTGATTTGCATTTTTCTGATTATAAGTAATGCCTGTTAGCCATTTGCATTTCCTCTTTGGAGAAGTGTCTTGTTAGTTCTTGTTAGTTCTTCTGTCCTTTTTTTTTTTTTTTTTTGATGGGGTTGTTTGCTTTGTTTTTGTTGAGTTGTGTAAGCTCTTTGTGGATCTTTGGTTGTATGAAGTGCAAACATTTTAACCCAATCTGTTGGTTGTCTCTTCATAAAAACAATACTCATTTTTAAAAGTGTATTAAGAACAACTAAAAATATTTGAGACACATTCACTGTCTAGGGCATGAGTGAATTATTCCCCTTGACTCTGCCCCAGGGCTATCTTACATAGAGTTTATCATGTGAGAAACAATACTGATGTCAAATCTGTGTCTGCAGTTTTGAGAGTCTGTCATTGTGATTTTATTAATGATTATAGCAAAAAAGGGACTGGCCACTGCCAATGCCTGATAGCATTTGGGATAGTTCAAGGGAATTGGTTGTGTCCCATTTACCATACCTGGTGGATTTTCCCATAGACCCCAATATTATTCTTTCCTAATGTCTGGATTCTGACTGTTTCTTCAATCTAAACTTACCTTTAATGTCACATGTATTTTCAAGCTCAGCTTTCCATTTCAGAAATTCCAAAATAAGAACACAATTCAGATATTAGAAATCCATGTCAAATTCCTTAGAATAATAGTTTTCAGAACTCTTATTTGAAACCACTGTTTGTTTTCTCTGTCCAGGGAGTATTCATTAGCATTTATCCTTCCTGATGGGTAGCTAAACATACCTCCAAATTGCTCTGGAGGGAGTTGCCAACTTTGGGGCTGCTCAAATATTTCTCTTGTTTTTCAGTACTTGTTGACCTCGAGAGAAAGATTTCTTCTCTTGCCCTCATTGCATATTCTTTTCACTTATATCCTAAGAAGCCTAGCACTCCCAATAGACCCTTAACTTACACTGATTTTTTGAACTGTTCGAGGGTGGAGCAGAGGTAATACACAGGTTGCCATGTGTATGGTAGCTTAGAACTGCATCTCAGGAAGCAGGTGACTGGGTTTCAGATCTGACCCCACTACTCAAAAGCTGTGAGACTTTGGAAAGGCCCATTTTTCTTATTGAAACTGGGGATAATATTAGTATCTACTTCATAGGATTATTTTGAGGATTACGTGAGTAAATAGACATGTGAAGTGCTTGGATCAGCACCGGTCACATAGTGAGTGCTCAATAAATATCCTTTTGGTATTACAAATTCATCTCATGACTCAGAAACCCTCCATGGGGTTGTAGTAATTATATTTTGGGTTGAAGGACTCAAGTTGTGGACATGCCCCTGTAAAGTGCCACTTTGAGGACAGCATATTGCATGCCATGTGCCAAATTCTTGACCAAGAATTTTGGTATTCCTTGGCTCCTAGGTGTCCCTTGAGAAGAGTCATTGTTGATGACTACATTCCTTACCCCAGCAGGCCTTGCAACTTCTTTTTTTTTTTTTTTTTTTTTT
>PVIJ01010978.1:0-57207 GCA_004024925.1 Scalopus aquaticus
GTCTTACATCCAGGTCTTTTATCCATTTTGAGTTGACTTTTGTGCAGGGTGTGAGGTAGTAGTCTAGCTTCATTTTTTTGCATGTGGCTGTCCAGTTTTCCCAGCACCATTTATTGAATAGACTGTCCTTGTTCCACTGCATTTTTTTTGCTCCTTTGTCAAAGATTAGTTGTTCATAGATATGTGGCTTTAATTCTGGTTATTCTAGTCGGTTCTATTGGTCTTTCTGTCTTTGTTCCAGTACCATGCTGTTTTAATTATTATGGCTTTGTAATATAGTTTGAAAGAGGTTTTTTGTGGTTCTATGTGAATTTCATCAGTAGTCGATCTATTTCTTTGAAGAATGTCATTGAGATTTTTATTGGAATAGCATTGAATCTGTAAATTGCTTTTGGTAGGATTGCCATTTTGATAATGTTAATCCTTCCAATTCATGAGCAGGGGATGCCTTTCCATCTTCTTGTGTTTTCTTCTATTTCTTTCAACAGAGTTTTGTAGTTTTCTTTGTATAAGTCCTTTATGTCTTTTGTTAGATTTATTCCCAGATATTTGAATCTTTTGGTTTCGATTTTGAAGGGGATGGATTTCTTAATTTCTTCTTCTTCAGATTGGGTGTTTGCATAATAGGAAAAGAAGAAATTAAACTATCTCTATTTGCAGACGATATGATAATATATATACAAAACCCTAAAAACTCCATAGAAAAACTACTCAAAATAATAGACCAGTTCAGTACAGTAGCAGGATACAAAATAAATGCACAAAAACCAGTGAGATTTTTAAACCTGCTTTTTGTAACCAGCACTGTCACTGTACTGGAACTCTGAATATTATTTCATATTCTTCTTGAAGCTCAGTGAAAAGGAGGTGGTCTTTTCTGTAGCATTGTATTACCAATAGAAGATCTACTATGAGCTCAGTTACCAAAAGGTTTTGAATGTTTTAGAGTCATTTGTCATCTTCCCTTGGTCTGCTGTGTCCTGGATTGACATGGCAAGAAAGCACACAGTAATACCTTACACAGTATTTCTCACTAAATGCAGGCCTTATAGATACCGATTCCATCCCATGGCACAAAGCCAAGATTTCTGGCTGATTTCTGCCCCAGCCTGATTTCTGGTTGAAAGCCAGATTCTTCCCCCACACCTCTCCTCTGCATCCCCTCATAGCTCACCATTATATATGGGTTCTAATCTCTAACCTTACATAAAAAAAAAAAATCTGTGGGGTTGAAATTACTAATTTAATTTAACCTTTTCTGATTTATATCTTTAGCTGATTCACCCCTGAAAAATATAAATGTCTTACTTGTTTTTGCTGACTCAGAAAAAATTAGCCTTAAAATTGCTCATGTTAAAATATTTCTTTACTAAATATTTTTCTAATTAGGAAATTTTATATGAGATACAGCACAAATCAACTTAGCTGTAACTTAAACCTATCCATTTTTATTTTAAAGTTATTGGAGATAGAGAATGCTGAACTACTGTGCTTTCATAGGTGACTTAGAACTGCAAGCCTTTATTATCTCACAAAATTTAAATTTAATTAAAATTTAATTTAAAATTTAAGGAGCAGCTTCCTGTGTGGTTCTGGCACAGAACATTTCTGGCACAGAAGTTTTCAGAGAAGGTTTTGCCTGGGGTTGCAGACATCTGAAGACTTGACGCTTCTAGAGGTCTTCTGCCTCCTTAATAACAACGCCTCATAAAATACCATTATCTTGAAATATTGATAAATCACTTTGGTTTAAATATTTCCCTAGAATAGGATGCGGTCTTGCATTTCGTTTTCCATTCTTGGGGGTTAAAGGTTTTGAATTTGTGCCCTATTTCTTGAAGGTATTGGTATGAAGATCATGTTAGAGATTGAGATGTGATGGCCGAGTGGTAGGAATCAAATTCTGAAGCTCGGATTTTTGTCTCTGTTGGTTTGTGTTCTTAATAGTCTAGTAAACTAAAAAATGAAATAGCCTATTTATGGGATTCAATGATTTTTTTTTTTTTAATCCTGTGAGGGATGTTTGTATCTCTTCAAGTTTGCCACAGTTGTTTTGCGACAGGACTATGTTAATGTGTCAGTAACATACTCTTTGTCCTTCTGCTTAATAGTTGAATCATTCCAGGCATCTATAGGACAGTGTGAATGTAGGTAGCTGTTTGGGCCAAAGCTTGTTGAGTAGATACATGAGCTTTGTTTGAAGAGTAATGCAGCATCCATCTTCCTGTGTAGGAAGAAGTTGGAATTTATGTGCAGGTAGATGTTGTGATAAGCAGTCAAAAAGTAGAATTTACCAAATTCTGGATAGGCAAGGACATTGCGGATCCAGTTTATCCCATTGGTTATCATTGACTTCTTGACAAGTTCTGTGTTCACTGTTCTGAGAGAACATTCTGGTTTCTCCTTTTTTTCCTATTCAATTCTCCAGAAATGCATCTGTAGACATTTCTTTCCAAGCAACCAAAAAAAAAAAAAAAGTTTAAATATAAGTATGTAAAATAAAGATAGTTCAGGTCATCTGGTAAAAAAATTTTTAAATATTAAGTTTGAATTTCTGGGTTAAAGTAATTTAAAAGAAAATGCACTGGAGGTTTAGTATATTTTATAATAAGACTTTATAATAATATATTTTATAATATAATTAGATTTTATAATAGCCGGTTTGCTAAAAGTTCATGTGTGATATTTTAAAGTGAACGTTTATTTCATTGCCCGTCAGTATTAAGTGATACTGTCATCTCTGAGATTTTATTTTTTTTTTTCCATTTTTTTAAATTGTTATTTATGTCTTTTACATTTTGTATTCCCCTTGGGCAGCCCACCACCAATTCACCCGTGATCCTTCTCCATGGTCCCCTGTATTCTCCTCTCTTCCATTTTGTGCCCTTATCCTCCCCTCCCCCCTCCCCCACCGCTGAGTGTCTCTCTCCCACCAGCTTTATTGGTATGTATTTTGCAATCATAAAGTTCACCATTTAAAGGGTACAGTTTAATAGTTTTTAGTGTATTTACAGAATTGTGTAACTATCACTATAATTTGAATTTAGAACAGTTTTGTCCTCCCCTAAAGAAACCTTGGACTCTATATCACTAATTCCTGTCTTTTTTCTCCCCTTCCTAGCCCTTAGCAGCTACTAATCTACTTTATTTCTCTATAAATTTTGCCTATTCTGTATAGTTCATATAAATTCTGGTATTTGATATAAATAGAGTCATACAGTATGTGTTCTCTGTGTCTGACTTCCATTCGTTTCCTCAGTACTTCGGTGATATAGCACATATCAATACTTTATCCCTTTCTGTGGCCAAGTTATATTTCATTGTTTGTCTGTTATATTTCATTGTATAGATATGTTGTTTTATTTAACCATTAATCAGTTAGTTGACATTGGATTGTTTCTACCATTTGACTATTGTGAATAATGTTACTGTGAACATTGTATACAATTTTTTATGTGGCCATGTGTTTTTATTTTTCTTCGGTGTGGAATTTTAATCTTACCGGATCATCTGGTATCTCTTTGGTGGAACATGTACAAGAATTTTCTAACTATTTCCCAAAGGGATTGCACCAATTTACTTTCTCACTAGCAAATGAGAGCATTTCAACTTCTCCACATTATTACTAGCACTGATTTTTTTTATCTGTCTTTTTGATTTTAATCATCTGGTGGATGTGAAGTGGTATCTTCTTGTTTTGACTTTTATCTTCCTAATTATGAATGATGCTGAGCCAGTTATTGAAAATTTGCTTATCTTCTTTGCAGGAATGTCTATTCATACTCTTTGTCCATTTTTGGTTTGGTTTGTCTTTTTTTTAACTATTATAAAATTTCTTTGTATATTCTTGATACATGTGTCATATTAATATATGATTTGAAAATGTTATCTCCCATTATATGAGTTGTCTTTATAGATGGTGTCCTTGAAGTACAAAAGTTCTTAATTTTGATCAATCAGTACCACTTATCCTTTTTTTAGTACTAGTTCTTTTGGTGTTTTACCTAAGAATTTATATAATCCAAGGTCATGAAGATTAATACCTGTGCTTTTGTCTAAGATTTTTACAGTTTTAAACTCTTAAATTTAGATCTAGAATCTATTTTGAGTTAATTTTTTAGATGGTGGGCCTCCTTGGTGGTGCAATGGGTTCAGTCTCAGCCTATGAAGCTATCCAGAGCCATTGCAGCACGAGTTTGAGCCCCAGCCAGGGAGATTTCCACATGGCGCTGCAGACCTCTCCTGTCTTGCCCACTGCTTCCCTCAGCGCTGTACTTCAGTTGATCTGCCTGTTCTGCCTCTGGTGAATCCTCACGCCCCACACCTCTGGCCTACACCCCCGTTTTTGTATTCATAAGTAAATAAATCTTAAAAGAAAAAAATATTTTCGATGGTATAAGAACAGATTGTATATGGATACTCATTCTTTTGCATAGTTGATCCCAGACTTTCTCTATTATCTTGACCCCTTTGTCAAAAATTAGTTAACCATAAATGTTAGGACATATTTCTGAACTTCCAGTATTATTAATCTATATAGCTGTCCCTATGTCACTACCTCTTTTAGTTTCTAAAACCACAACTTTCACTATAGTTACTTGTGGAATGACAAAACAAATTAACTCCTCTTAACACATCTTGATTTTGAGTTCTTTCCCTTTAAAAGGCTCTTATCATTTCACCTACTTATGCTAGAAGTTTAAGAAACATTGGTATGAAAATATGTCCTTTATGTGTCCTTGTAACATACAAACTATTGACTGATTTCTTTAGATCCACTAAAGTTTATTAAGTAAATTTGTATTTAGTAAATAGTAAGAAGTAGTTTTAGTAAAAAACCATAATGGCCTCTGTGTATCATTAAATAAGTAGATAATTCTAAAATACCCCCAGCTTGGTATGATTTGTACAACTCTCTGGAGAGATTTCCCCTTTTTGTGTATGTATGGGATGCGCTTTTAAAGTTCTCTTATATTGCATACTCTTGGCATTAGTGTGTTTTGTTTAGTTTAAAGTAGATTAGTTGAAGACATCTCAGGAAATATTTCTCGTTTCATTAAGAAATACATCTTTAATTTTAAAATCTAAAAAAAAAATTCAGAAAGTGACATTCCAAAAGGGGTACTATTGATTATTATACTCACTTTGAAACTGCAAATTTTTAGATGGAGCAGCTTTTTTTAATCTCATTTTATACCTTTGAAAAATGAGGAAAGTGAGCCTCCTTGGTGGCATAGCGGGTTAAGTCTCAGCACTTTGAAGCTGCCAGCAGCCACTGCAGCTTGAGTTCGATCCCCAGCCAGGAAGCTTCCCACATGGCACAGCAGACCTCTCCTGCTGCTCCCCTCAGCAGTGTATTTCAGTCAGTCTGCCTGTTCTGCTCCCCACTCTGTCTCTGGTGAATCTTCTCACCACCCCACAACTCTGGCCTACACCCCAGCTCTTGTATGCACAAATAAATAAATCTTTAAAAAAGAGGGAGAGAGAGAGAAATGAGAAAAGCGAAGACTATGTTGGCCCAAATAGCAACTCTGATCATTGCAAGTGAATTTTCAACTAGTACCGTAAACTAAGCAGAACAAGTTTAAAGAGTTCAGTATCTAGGAAATGGTGATAGCCTTGTAATAATCATAAATTATAGATATCAAAACTTCTCTGTTTAGAGCATATAAAGGTAAAAGAGAGTAGAGACAGATAACATATAACTGAGAGGTTATGACCTTCTCCGATTAAGAAATAATTTAATCTTAAAAAAACTGGAGCAAAGACTAGCCAGATAGAGGTTTTTAATCCTTAAGAATGCTGCTTTTCCTTAATCTGATACCTAAATGAATCTTGGAATTTCATGCCAAGTGAATGGTTTAAGTGAATAGAGTCTGAGAAGCAAAATAGGAAAAATAGAAGACCTGTGATGAGATACTGATGGTGTCATTTTATAAAAATATTTGACAGAGATGTCTAATATAATATTTTAGTTGTTTTCATTATATTAAAATTTTTGATTCCTGTGTAAACATTTTCAAAAAGTAATTGGAACACATTTCAGGATTGCCTTGCAAAACAGCATCGTAGCAGAAAATTCCTGAGACAGTAGTTTGACACATTTATTGATATTTCCTTTTTATGGTTCTGGCTTCTTAGGTGTTTAGAGATAGCTTCTTACCCGCCAGGGACTAGGAAGAGGAGGCTATAGTTCTGTCTGGCATAAACTTTTATTTTAGGTTTTCAAGGTAAGTTCTTAGTAGTTGAATGTCATAGCTGGATTTATGGACTCTGCTGCTTGACTCACAAGCATAAGAAGCTTATTCTAAATTCTGTTTTGTTTCCATGTTAAAGAGAGAGAGAGCGAGAGAGAGCATATCCTTTACAGGTGCCATTGAGAGAGCTTTCAACATGTGAACTAGTGGGTTTTTTTTTTTTTTTTAAGTATAACCTCTTGAGTATCACAAATTCTAACAATTGAGCATAGCAATGAAGTTTCTATTTTGGAAATAAGTCTGCCAAGCAGGCATGTGTGGATTTTTTTTTTTTAATTTCTCAACTTTCTCTGTCAGGTAAATTTTAGCTTCCTATGACCTTTACCTTTGAACTCTGAAATACGCTGCATAGTAACTGGTTCCACTACTTTTACAAATTACTAAATTGTCACTATGCTGTTTATAGTAGAGTTCATTTTCAGAAACTAGATAGTCAGCTGTTTGGTGTTGTGTTGGGATAGAATGAGCAGACCTGACCGCCGAGACAGGTCTCTTTGTAAGGTAAAAAATATCAGTCAGCAAACCAGGAAGGTTGCTGCTTGAATAAAATGAGTGTAAGTGCTTCATTATTCCTGCTGAAGACTCCTGGCAAATTTACTGAAAGACAGAGGTGATAACCATCAGGTAACTTCTGTAAGTTTCCAGGGGTGATTTGCAAACAATAACTGGCATTTTGAATCCTTTTTGGAAGAGGATTTCATAGAGCAGCTTTTTTTTGTAATGCAAATCCTTTAAAATCCAGATATCCCAGTAACCTACTGTGACCACTAGCCATGAAGTATAGAGGTGTGTTCCTTATGTGTTTGTCTCTGGTCAGATTGAAACTGAGGTGTTTGGTGTCAAAGGGATTTGACCTTAGTCACCCCTCTTAGGCAGCTGTCCAGTGGATCTCAGGATGATACTCTGCAGGAGGTCAGATGCGTAGTCTTAGGCAGTGTTCTACACACCGACCTTACTCGTATGTTAGTCCATGGGCATATTCTCAATTTACATCATAGTGGTTGCATGTTGAATCATTGTAAATAAATACCTTCATGTCTTTTAGGTACTGTTGTTATAAATGATATTTCCATTCCTAGAACTTCATTTCATGCTATAAACATACCAAAATTGATTAAAAAGTCACTGATTAATAGGAAGTAAAACACAAATGCAAACCTTTGCAAGTGCTTTTTAGATGTGGTAGTGTCAAGTTTTAAAATAGCTGTATAGTAAAAGTGGATTTTGGTGGATTTTTCTGTAAGTGCTAAACTGATTAAGGTAAAGAAACAGAAACCTGGAACTTCAAATAGAAACCATGTTCAGCCTCAAAAACCGGCATTCTCCATTTCTTTCAAAATTAAGTTTATTTGGCTCAAACATTAATTGCTGCTTTTATGTCAATATGTAAGACTATCAAAGTCTGAGGTGGATCCCTGGCAACTTCATTTTCTTCAGTCATCTTTCCTTGTTTCATGTCCTTCAAAACCTTGCTGAAAAGCTTTTTTTCTTTAGTATGTTCTGTTAACTTTTCCATATGTAATATTTGCATCTTGTTTGCAACTTCCCCACCCCCACCCCCGAATTCTGATGTTAAACCTACCATCTGTCTTTCTTGAGTAATCACCCTATCCTTTGAAAGTATCTTCCTTTGCATATTTAGAGTGCAGTGATTATTAAGTATTTTGAATAGTTAATGTCTGAAGGAATCATTGCCAAGTTCAGAATGCTCATCTTGTTTGCTGGTGGAGTGCAGTACCAGGCTGTCAGTCACACTGGGAGGCTCTAGAACACTTGCTTCTCTCTCCCCTCCCCCCCCTCGCTCCCCCATCCCCTTCAGGGCTATGTTAAATACTGTCATTACCTCTCTGAATGATTTTTTTTATTATTGTTTTATATCTTTTACATTATTGTGTATTCCAAAAAAGATAAAGATTTTGTTTTTTAACATAAGGCTATAAAGCAAGAAGTCACATTCACAGCCATTTTATATTAGCATCACTAGTACAAACTCACAGTCGTTTCATAGTATATGATAAAGATTTTGTTTTTTAACATAAGGCTATAAAGATAAAGATTTTGTTTTTTAACATAAGGCTATAAAGCAAGAAGTCACATTCACAGCCATTTTATATTAGCATCACTAGTACAAACTCACAGTCGTTTCATAGTATATGTGCCTCATACCTGCATTCTTGAGCACAACTTTGTGTCTGGATTCACAATCAGTGCTGTGACTACATTGCAGCCAAATTTCAGGAATGGTAGGACATTTCCAAAAACAGGCAATTAAATGCTGTTGGTGAAAAGCAGTGAGTCAATAAGCCCATTAATCAGATCAGTGATTTGGTACAAGGAAAATAAGTATTCCAACCCTTGTGAGAGGGAATTGTGTGTGTGTGTGTGTGTGTGTGTGTGTGTGTGTGTGTGTCCATGGGATCATTTTATAATCCTTTATTTGCCTTAAAGCATCTTGGATGTTTCCCCACTCCTCTCATTGTTTTTTTTAAATTTTCTAATTTACTCTCAGGTCTCATTCCTCTTTGATATTTGTACCAGTGATAACTAGAACAAATTGAAAGTCTACCCATAATGAATGAGCTCTGTCAGTGTGCTTCAATCACAGACCACCAGAAACACACCCATGCTAAGTGAAGAGGAGGGTATTATGGGCTTGGGCTGGTGAAAGGTAATTTGGGGAGGATTTAAGGAAAAGGGTTTTGGTCTAGTTGGATGCTGTCAGGAAGCAAGAGTAATTCTACCATTGGGTATCTTGATAAATCTTATCTAGAAGGAGGAAAGACCAGGTCAAGGCTAAAGACATAAATGGTAGAGTAGCAGCAGTCTCTCATGTTAGCTGGGTGGGAGATGTTTCATCATTGATGTGGCTTGGAAAATGTTCTCATTTTTTCTGCATTTACACATGATTATACAGTTGTCTTGTTTTTGTCCTGATCCTTCATGGTCACAACCTTGTCTGATGTTGGTGTTCTGTGAAATTGTTGATATACACCCAGGAATACCAAGGCCCAATTGTGAGTGCCAGCTCCAGCTTGTCAGCTTTTCTTTCTCGTTTAGAACAAATAAAACACTCAATAATTTGCTCAGTTGTGTCTATTGAGGTACTTGATGAAAAAATATAGATGGTCTAATTTTTTTGTGTTGTTTGTAGAATTATAACATATGTAGTAATATTCATGGGAGGCTACACACCAAAGTATTAACAATAACATTGTTAGCAACATCTCGGCAACATTATGAGTGTTTTATCTGGTCTTCAGTGGCTTTTATTTTCCTCTTTTTTGTAGTAAACATATATTACTTTTATAATCATTAAAAAGCATTCATTCAAAAAAGCAGTCTCAACTGTTTTTGCATCTTTTTAACTTAACATTATGAATCATGTGAAATTCCCTACTTTAAATTTTTTTTTAACTCAAGTATTCCTGAATATCACATATTTCTTTGTGTAATATTCCACCTATGGCTGTGTTTAATTTTCTAATCAGTTCTCCAGTTATTGGACCTCTAGGTTGTATCCAGTTTTTGATTATCATAAATCATGCTGTGAGAAGCTGATAATCTTTGAGCATGAACTTGCGACTACACTTCTGAATATTTCCCTAGCACTGATGCCTAGGATTGGGATTCCTAAGTCAAAGATTATCATTTTTTTTTGGATTTTGATACATACCACCAGGTACAGTTGTATCAGAAAACATACTGGTTTACCAGTGAGTAGACCTGTTTTACCACATCCTCTTTGCCAATTGATACACAAAGAAAGATATTCCATTGTTCTATTTTGTTACTTCTTTGAATTATTAGTGATTTTGAAGATTTTTATTTACTGGTCACTTATATATCTTCCTTTGTGATTTGTCTGATTGTGTTCTTTGCTCCGGGCAGCTTTTAATATTACCATAGAAGTCAGAACAATGAAGACTGTCCATTTGATATTTATTGTCAGTTGGAGCACAAATTATTGCTGCTTACTGAATAGCCTGCAGCCTTTTCTCCAATTTTGGCTAAACCTGGAATAATTATTCTTGTTCCCAGGGAGGTATTATATAGGAGTCATAATGAGACTTTCCAGTTGACACTGAAGTGTATAAAAAGAGGACGAATATACGCTATGTGGATGCGCGTGTGCCCCCAAACTGGCAGACCTGCCAGTGATCAACCACAGGGCAAGAACTGGCCAGCTTGCCCAGTAAAAGGCAATTTGTTTTCACTTTGTTTCTGTGAATAGTGTCTTGGTCTTTATTTTTCTTTGCCTCCTTTTGTTTACTTTGAATTTTACCTGTAGTGCTTGTACCTAAGCCTATGTGTTCAGGTGATTCTTTCTGTTAGTCAACACTTAGCAGTTTGTGTTTCTTCTTCATATATTCACTATGCAAAGATCTCCTTCCGGTCACCTCTGACTGAGATTATATGCAGTTAAAATTAGAAATATTTGTTCATCCCACAGATCATTAATTGAATGGTAATCACCTAGTGGATGACTTTTATGTTTTTCTCTACTGCTCAAGGGGTCAGACCTTGAACCCAGTCCTGGGAAATGTATCCTCAGACAACTGCAAACTGAAAAAAATGCATCAAGGTGTTTGGTATGAACAAACAGCTTGAGTCTGTGGGATTCATGATAGAAGTATTTTGGTTTGGGGTTTTTTTTTCAGTTGCAAAATTAATTTTAAAATGTTCCAATCATTTTTGAAATCACATTTGCAATTTTGAGTTTGCAGATACAGAAATTACAGATTGCCTGTTTAAAATAGGAGCCCACCCCACATGCTGCCACCCATACAGTTGATAGGTAGGCCTCTGTACTCTTTAGTTCTTTAATATGAAGAAAACTGCTTCTGAGTGGCACCTGTCATGCCTAGCATTTCTGGTTCGCATTGAATTCACAGCTTAGGTGTTTTTGGCTACTAAATTGCCTGTTAACCTTCCATATGATATACACTGTAATGTGTTTTTAAATTTCAAAGCATTGTTCTGTCAACATAGTTCTCACAGGATTAGATAACTTCAAGGACTTGTCCAAAATCCTCTGTTGCACTAGAATTGTGTTTACTCCACTATTGCTTGGGATCAAGTGACTTACCAAGCAGGCTGTGGAAATTCTTCTGTGTACAGAGAGTGTCTGTGGTGGAGTATCTGGCCTGTATTTAACTGCTTTTAAATATGTTAAGTCACCATTAGGGAAAGGAGGTTGTACAGAAAATAGCCACTGAATTTGAAGCAATACTATGTTTGAGAAGTTTCCTTTTACTTTCTCTGCTTTATGTTTCCTCTTCATGGTAACTGTAAAACTGTTGGTGGTGTTTAGAAAAACATCGTGCTTTAAATATTGGTCCAGCCGAAGCAGGAAGCAAGACAGAGGCACTGCCTGCTTCACTGGGGTCCTCTCAGTCACTCACCTCTGTCATGACTCAAGACCTAACTGCCTTCAACAGCCACCCACCAGCCTGTCTTCTCCATGCTCACTAATGTTTTTCTTTTGAAAAACTAGATTTTCTTCTTGAAATTTTTTTAAATTTCGTTCCTAATACATTTATAGTCATGGGATTTTAAATCCTTCTGTCATGAGTCCTCATCATCATGCCCTTTGTCTATATTTATTGAGACAGTCTCATTTGACATATTCTAATTTGCTGAGTTTTACTTTCCTTATTTCACTCTTTTATAATCTTGAGCTCCCAGGATCATCTCACAGTGAGTGAGATATCTTTGTGGAATCTTTATTGTCTCCCAGCCATTCTGGGAACTCACGTGATATCTGAGACTTTCCATGGACTTACGTCCCAGCCCAGTCTCTCCTCCTGTCTTGTCTGCCCCAGAGCAAGCTATGTTGCTGGTGTTTAAGAAGCCTGAAGGAGTCAAGTGATTTATGTTCTTGAAAGATCACAAGATGATTAAAAAGGGATCAATCATACTCCCTCTCCAGTGGGAGAATGGGTGATCCGTAATGACGGGTATTATGTTGCCTTATTACAGCCTTGTAGGAATCCCTCCACATGTGTGGGGGATTCTGGGGTGTGCATCCTTGCCAGTCTCGTGTAAGAAAGTACTGGATAGATTTATCAGCACAAACATAGGAGAATAAAGTATATTGCTGAGGATGTGAGGGCTTCTATTGAAATATAAGTACTGAGAGTGCTGACTGCTAGAATGTGGATTTATGGGAAAGAAAGCCCTAAAATACTTTCTCCAACAAAAAATAGACCTCTTGGAAACAGTTTTTCCTCTCTATATACTTAGCTCCCATTGAGCTTAAATTGCTCTCAGTATTGTGATAATGACAATTCAATATTACAGGATGTGGAAGATGAACCAAATAAATTAACCAGCTGCTTTTAAGGGTAGTTCACTCAATGGCTTACCCTCTAAAATGCTTTGTAGAACATTCGTGCTCAGTAGGTCTCTAGGCAGTTTTATGACTGAAAGAGAAAGAAATAGATTGTATTAAATGTCACTGAAATACAGGCAGCTAGTTTTGTGGTAGTTAAATTAGCATGGAATGTTTGTAAGAAAAGTATCTTATTGTTTCATAAATCACTAAAGCAGGATTTTCCTTAGCATAGGAATGTGTTTCTGCTGAAATTCCCATAGATGAGGATAAAAAAAAATAAAGAGTAGATTGTTGGGTTCTTCACCCTGTTATATGAAACTCCAACCTACAGAATATCAGAAATCGAATCCTGTATGTAGAGTGTAGTTTTACTTGGAGAGCATCAGAGGACAGTAACGGGAATGATTCCATAATTAGTTGACCTTTAAGGTTTTATACTAGGTATGGATTTAAAACTAGGATTCATACGTAAAGAAGAAAGTGGAGTGGAGAGGTCCAGCAAAAGTAAATGTTTTAAGGGGCCAGGCAGGTAATGGAGAGGACAGAAGCGGGCGGGGTGTGAGACGGCAGAAGTGGCCACGGCGGCAACAGGGAGCACCTTCCGCAGACAGGCAGACATTCACATGCTCTCTGTGAAGGTCAAATACAAGGTCAATCTGCATCCCTGAAATAAGGGAACTGAATGACCCAAACTGAGTAGAAGACTAACCTTAAAAGTAGTTCTCAAACTTTTGACAAGGTGTGCATTAATTATATCTCCTGGTGTTGAGCAAAGAAAATTAGACCAATGTTTTTATGAGTAGGACCTGGAATTAGTATAAGTGAGCCCTTTCTCGAAGTGAGGATGTATGTATGTGACTCTCTCACAGAGTTCTTTCTTTTAGGTTTTTGGGATTAGGGCAGACTTCAGTCTGTCCAAAAACAGGACTTCATTAACTAAAGATGGACTGAATATCTGAAGGGTTTGGGGAAATTACATAGCTCCTCTTATAACAGACACATTGCATATATGGACTCTGAAGGAAAGAATAAGACTAGTAGACTGAGGAAATCCTACTCATTATCTAAAATTTATTATGCTTTGTGTGCCTAGCAAAGTATAAGATGTGGTCTCTTTTTCCAATGCATTTACAGTCTGGAAGATGAATTTCAGTGAACAAAATATAAAATGGTATTCATTAACCTGTGATAGAACGAGCCTACCTTAAAACATTACAGAATCAAGAAATTAGATGGAAAAGAATTCTCCTGAATGATGAGCCTTCATAATATATTTGACTATTTACAAATCCTTTCTCATCCATAAGCTATAAAAATAAAGTGACTGAAATAACTGCTATTTGAGAAACATCAGAAAATAACTCAAAACATATATAAAATTGTAGATTCATTAAATTTAGTTTCGTTTATAGAAATTATCAACTGAACTATAAAAATATCATTAAGGGAGAGGCTTCTTTGCGTCTTTAATTCCAACAGTACACACAGTTTATTGTAACAGAACTCAGAAAACTCTTACTCAACAATGAGAGAGACTGAATTCAAGTCTCTCCCTTTTCCTGACCTTTGCTGGAAGTTTTCCTTAAAGCTGGAGTAGGAAACAAAAGCAAGTCCAGGGTCCAGCCCCTCTCAGCTTCCTTCTGTAAACAGAGGCACACTACAAAAGGAGGGGTCAGTTGGAGTGAGTTTGGGTCTTGATTAGAATTGCAATAAGATTTATAACAGTTTTCTAAAGAAGTTTTTTTTTTTTATAATTCATATGAATTAATGTTCAATATTCCTTCCCTTTTCTAAGTTCTAGTGAATTTTTGATACTGTTTAACTATTCCCCTCAATTATCTCGGTTGTAAAAATAAAACAATGCCTATAGGTTATGTAATTTGTATTAACATGTATAATGTAATTTCCATTTCCATACAAATAATTATAAAATAGTAATAATTGATATAAAATCTTTGTCATACATTTCTAGAATTATATTACTTTATAATGTACCTTTTTGGCTTTCTTATATGGGTACACATCTGTATGTTATTTAAATGATATAGGGAATACCAGCTTTGCAATCTTTTTTTTTTAAATATGTCCAAACATCTTTTTATGTTGCTGCATACACATATTTGAAATCATATATTTTATATTCTTCAGTTGTTTAAATCTACCATAATTTACTCAATCAGTCTTCAGTCATACATCCCTTTTGGATCATTATAAGTAACTTTACATACATCTTTGCTTAATTATGTGATCATTTCTTAGAATAGATTTCTAGGCATAAGTCCCTGGGGTCATCTTTAAACCTTTGAGTCCATATGCTAAAGGACCCATCAGAATGATGGTGGGACTTCTGCTCAGTAGTTTGAGGGTATCTTGTAACACCCTACCCCCTCCATGTCTGACCTTATTGTGTACATCTTTGTCAGTTCTTTCTTTTCTTTTCCTGTTATCTGTTAATTCTAGGACCATGGCTATGCAATTTGGGTGTCAACTTTATGTTTTACTGCTTGGCAGAGTAAATACACACACACACACACACACACACACACACATACACACATACACACACACACACACCATTATTCTCCCATAACTCCTGTTATTCTCACGTATTTTCAAATGAATTCATAGCATTTGGAAGTTGTAGAAATAATTCTTTTGGGGTTTTATTGGGCTTACATTAAAATCATAGGTTAACTTAGTGAGTTGAAATTTCACTGTAACTGAGAATTTTGAGTCTTATTATCCAGGAACATAATGTATCTTTCCACTTACTCTTTTTTCACTTTATATTCTTAAATAAAGTGTTTTTGTTTTTTCAGTAGCTGTTACATTCACATGTTTTTTTGTTCATTATTAACTTTTAGAACAGTGCGCTTTCCCTGGCTTAATAACTTTGATTGCATCCCCTAAAGTTTAGGCTTGTAGCATTTGTATTCTCTTTTTCAAAGTTTCAAAGTGTAGTTTGATAGACAGTATTTTTTATATCAATTGTGTTCATCTTATCCTTCATTATTAATTTCTTGCTTAATTTTCTTGTCACCTGAGAAAGACAAGAATTATTTTTGAAGTTCTTCTTTGTTTCATGGAATATCTCCTTTATATGTAGTTGGGAGTGAGAGATTTTTCTTTTTCCCTGCATAAACCTTATTTTTTCAAATGTTGAATTTTTTCATGTTCCTGTTTTTTTTTATTATTATTATTTAGGTTCATATTTATTGGGAAATGTGATATTCAGAATTCAGAGTTTAAATTACCGTGACTTTGTCATAGATTATTTTTTTAAACATTTATTTATTTATGCATACAAGCTGGGGTATAGAACAGAGGTGTGGGGCGGCAAGAGGGTTCACCAGAGACAGAGTGGGGAGCAGAACAGACAGACGGAAACACACTGCTGAGGGGAGCAGCGAGTGAGGCAGGAGAGGTCTGACACACCATGTGGGAATCTCCCCCGCTGGGCGTCGAACTTGCATCACGCGCTGCCGACAGCTCCACAGTGCAGCCCCTAACCACTGCACCACCGGGGAGGCCCATGTCATAGATTTTGTTAAGAACTAGTCCAAATCTTTCATTGTGGGCAATGGCTGGAGAAGTTTTGCGCTTCTTGTTTGCCTGAATTAAAACACAAGTGTCTGCTGGGAAGATGCCTATGAAAGAATGTAACCACTGATACAGTACAGAAATGCTGGATTTTTGAAAAGGTTTGCTTTCTGTATTTACTAAGGCACTTTGAAATTTGAGCAGATGCTGCCCAAGTCACATACCTGGCACAACTGCCTTGGAGGTGCCCTTCTGCTGCCAGCATGCCTGCGTCCCTTCCAAGCTGTGTATCCAGTGATGGCGGACTGGGTGTTCAGTGTCATGTGCCAGGGGGGCCACAGTCTGTGTTCCTTGCATGACAGGCTCCCTTTGACTCCTCACTTCCAACCCACATTGCCTGAGCGATGGGTGTTTGGCACTCAGGTGTCTGCCCAACCAGACCCAGGCGGACTTGTTCTTACAATGAATCGAAGCCTTCACTGGGATCCTATTTCTATCATTTTCAGAATTTTTAATTGTAAATTTGAGGTGTATTTAATGTTTCTAATATGGGTAAAGTGTGTTTCCCTCTTAATATGACACTGGTAATTTCCAGGTGGGGATGAGAAGGAAAAGAATTTTTTTTTAAGGTTTATTTATTTATTCATACAAGCTGGGGTAGAGGCCAAAGGTGTGGGGCGGCAAGAGGGTTCACCAGAGACAGAGTGGGGAGCAGAACAGGCAGATCAGAAATACACTGCTGAGGGGAGCAGCGGGCGAGGCAGGAGAGGTCTGCAGCGCCATGTGGGATTCTCCCCGGCTGGGCGTCGAACTTGCATCGCGTGCTGCCAACAGCTCCACAGCACAGTGCTCAACCGCTGCACCATTGGGGAGGCCCAAGAAGGGAAAAGAATTTGATGCCACTCTCCACCACACTTTCCTGTGGTCCTCCAGCCAGTGGCTGGAGGGGCAGTCTGGGCAGCTTACTTCTCAAGTTACCTCCACCTGTTCCAGGCCACAAATGGAAGACAGGCATTTTGATCTCATCAGTTCCTCGTGTTAATGTAGTTTTCTTTAAGTACCTAGCCTTATTTTTTAAAAAGATTTATTTATCTATTCGTAGAATAACTGGGGTGTAGACCAAAGGTGTGGGGATGAGAAGATTTGCCAGAGACAGAGTGGGAAGCAGAACAGACAGATCGACTGAAATACGCTGCTGAGGGAAGCAGCCGGCGAGATGGGAGAGGTCTGCTGTGCCATGTGGGTTAACTCCCTGGCCAGGGATCAAAAGTCAGGCCTTTGTGGTGATAGAGCTGAGACTTAACCCCTCTGCCACCAGGGAGGCCCAAGTACCTAGCTTTGGTGGAATGTCATCTTGTTTAGCAAGGCCTTCTCCTTCCTGAAGAAATGAAGCCTATCCTGCCATAAAACACTAAACATACTCCATGGCATCCTTGCCTCTCTATTCCCTACATGATGACTGAGAGAGAGGCTGAATTACAGACAGAGGACATACTAAAGGTCTTTAATTGGGAACAGGTCAACCTGTGGTGGTGATTTCTTAACTCCTGAGCTGGAGAGGACAAGATGGGTTAGAAGGTTGTTGAAAGTATAGATGATTTCCTATATCTAATGGAAAGACAGAACTTCATATGTTCAGTGAAAGCCCTTTTCTTCTTTGCAATTGATGATGTGAGGTTACCTTGCTTCTGGGAAATCAAGAACTTCAGTCATTTGGCATTTTAAAGGGCCCATACTAGGCTGACTAGGGAAGATGGACACATTTTATTTTAGGGTTGTTTTTTTTTTCTTGATTGTTTTAACTATAGAAACCTCAGCTATTTACATACAATTAAAAAAATTGTGAATTCTCTTTCTCCTCTTACCTTTTTTTTTCCCCTCTTTTGGAGTGGGAAGGGAAGCACAATGTACTAAGATAAACTTAAATTGATTTTAATGACAGGAATTTTAAAAATTCTTAGTCTTTCATCAACATCTGCTTTTAAAAGTTAAATTAATGATTCATGTCTAAAGTTACATATTCATATGAATTATATACTATATATGAAGTTATAGTGTATCGATACCTTTTTGTTAAAGGACTTAAATTGAATATTAAAAAAAATTTCATTGTGTCTTTAACAATGCATGAATTAATAGCACTGTATCTTGAACAGTTATATATTTAGTGATAAAATTTTCCAGGAGATTTTTGTTATCTATTCTTCCCTTTAAAATAAAGGCCATAGCTATTATGAGGCAAAGAAATTTAATCCTAAAGCAAATTTCTGTTATTTTCAGACATGAATTACTGTCAGGTGTAGATGTCTTTGTTAAATTATTTTTCTTAGATTAAATGAAAAGCAGAATTTTTCCAATGATTGAATTTAATCCGTGACTAACCTGTTATTGTCAGGGGAAAAATTATAAGGTTTGAGTTCCCGATTAAAAAAAAAAATAAATGTATTCCTAGCAATCATTTGAAGAACTTTCTGTGGTAATCACTGACGAATGTAGATTCTTTTGCATGAATTTTGGTATTTTGGTGCCACCTTGTGGCTAGACTTTGTAAGAACATCACCACTCAAATATATTTTAAGCGGTGCCCTAGGCAGAGTAAGATGTAGTGGAAATGCTTTCCAAAATGCAAATTTAATACTACTGTAAGTCTGCATAAAAGATGTATAGAATAGCTTGTATGTCATTTGGTCAGTTAGCAGGCGAAAATAGTAAATAAGCAATCTAATGTATGCTTCTCTTTCTAAAATTCTGCTTTTATGATCTTTGTCCCTAGCTGCTGCTGTTTGAAAGGTCTTGGATGAGCAGATGGAAGTCTTCTGTTCTGCATGAAGGAGAAGGCAACATTAGGAGTGTTAAGTGGAGAGGCCATCTGATTGCTTGGGCCAATAACATGGTAAAACGCTTCTTCCATTTACTGAGTGGGTCTTCAGAGCCAGAAGAGTGGTCAAACTGAATGAACTGTAGCAAAGGGAAAGATGCAACTCACTAGTAGTCATTTCTGAAAGATACAAATGGCGATTGGTATACCTAGAAGCTTAAAGAAATTAGATTTCTTTTGGCTTTCATATAAGAGTAATTCCCAACATATTCTGGACTCCATCTTAGAGAGAGAAACCTGAGGCATGGAGAATAGCCAAGAAAATGAAAAGGCATCTTAATAATTGAAGGGCTGCATTGGGAATGTGGTCTTGAAAATACCATTTGCCTATTAGCCAGAGGCAAGTAAAAGTTGATATGAAACAAGTGCAGGATATTGCTGATTTCTCTTTTACTCCCAATATAATCACAGGCAAAAATAGGCTGGCTTTTTAAAAAGTGGGTCATAATTTTTGACGCTGCACGGATTTAAAGTTGACTCACTATGACTTAGGGTGAGTAGAAAGTTTGAAAAATGGGCTTTTTGACATCAGGCATATCTTTTTGGAATTTCAAGGTGTAATGTAGTAAGTCAGTTCTTTTCAGTTTTATGTGCTAGAAATCTCCCAGAATCTACCTTGCTTTTCAGGATTTTTCTTCCTTCTCTTGGCTCACAATAAAGGTAAACAAACCTGTGGCCTCTGGTTTATTTTTAGTTAGCGGTTTCTTGAAGTTTCCATTTGAGTACTCTAAAATGTCAGGTGTAGTTTTCTTTACATAGTGGTTTTTCAAATTCAAAGAATTTCTAAAAAGCAAACTTTTATGTGTTGGAAAAATACAATTAGAAATGTTACTTGTCTGTCACTTTGAAAATGCGGCTCTTGATAGCAGTACCTTTTATTTTGTGTTAGATACAAGTCATCCACTAAAAAAATGTCTTTTACTCAAAAAGGAAGATGGGGGTTTTCTTTTGTTTGGGGTTCTCACAGGGTTTGTGTGGAGCAGAGCATTTTCCTGCATGCAATTTTGCAGTGCTGGTTATCAGTAATGGATAACAGCGACTGTTAATAAATTTTTCTTCACTTTCTTTCTCCCAAGTAGAGGATGCTTAATGCTATTTTATTTTCCAGGGTGTGAAGATTTTTGACATCACCTCAAAGCAAAGAATCACAAACGTGCCCCGAGATGATATAAGTCTTCGCCCAGATATGTATCCCTGCAGCCTCTGCTGGAAGGATAACGTGACACTGATTATTGGCTGGGGGGCTTCTGTCAAGGTGGTTTTGTTTGTCTTTTTAATGAGTCCATGTTGTTAAAGATCCAGCGAGGATAGTCTGGAAAATATGAGTTCTTGAATGGCTTCTCAGAATCAAAATGTTTTGACCTGAATATTGTTGTCCACCCTAACGCTCACAGCCTTTCATATGCATACATTTTAAAGCTCCATTCTTCTCCAAGCCCTGAAAACAAATCAGGCACTTCTCTGCATTCATGGTGCTTTTTTTGATCTTTGAATTCCCATAACCCAGTTGACCTTGGCTATTTATAGAACATGTGGTTAGTTTTACTGGTTAGTCAGGCTTTTTTCTTTATTGTTCTTTCTATTCCCTTAGCTTTGACCCATAACGTCTTCATTAGAATGGATGGTGGGGGAAAAATAGTTAAAAACTAAAACATGCTGCATGCATGGTATTAGTTTGACTTACTGATAATAAGATTTGGGAATATTTTGTGGTGCATAATTATCTTCTCTTTATGTGCTTCAGTAAATGAAATAGCCGTTCTGCCCAAGGGGACCCAGAGGTCATTCCTATTCATTTCATACCTACTAGTGCTGTTTTGTTTTAGATACTCCAGAGCCAAAAGTTGTTGGTTTCCCTTTAAAAATATACATCTTAATCTAAGCAAAAATAAAACCTAAAAACAGTCAAAATAGTTTGAGAAAGTATCCCAGCAATAATCTAGTGGAAGGAATCAGACAGATCTGCCATCGACGGTAGCTTTGCATTTTTATTGTGTGACACTCTCTGATCCTTGCTCTCCTTATCTGAAAAATGGGAGTATTAACTGTTCTCACACCATAAATTTTAGGAGAATTAAATGAGGTTATGCTCATGAAGAATTTAGCATGGCATCTAACATATGAGTGCCTAATAAATATCAGCTGTAATTTTATACCATAAAATTCTAGGAAAATCATGAAAGAGGAATGGCTATTCAAAATTTACTCTTCCTTGGACAAGGAAAGCATAAAAGTCATTAGTGCAATGATTGTTAACTCCCATACGTGAAATAAGGTCCTCTGGGGACTTAAAGTTGATATGAGTCAGGCTCTTTTTTCCCCCTCTTTCTTAATTGAACATAAGATAATTGTTTTCATGTGTTAAATGAACACAACTGGGGCCTCGTTGGTGGCCTAGGGGTTAAATCTCAGCACTATTACCACTAAGGCCTGGGTTTGATGCCCGACCAGGGAGCTAACCCACATGGTGCAACAGACCTCTCCTGTTCCGCCCGCTGCTCCCCTCAGCAGTGTATTTCAGTGGATCCACCTGTTCTACTTCCCACTTTGTCTCTGGTGAATCTTCTCACCCCCTACACCTCCGGCCTACACCCCAGTTCTACTACATAAAAAAATAAATAAAATAAATAAAAAATGAACTCAACTTGTTCACACTGAGGGTAACAGGAAGTTGTGCTCTGTGGGGTCACAGTGACTGGCCTTCTCCCTCGCCCACGTGTGTGGTTACTCAGCCACTCAGCCAACATTCTTGATATTTTTTTAAAATTTCTTTGAAAACTGGTAGCTTTTTTCCCTTTGTTTTAAAGTTGTAATCTTTGTTTTCTTCTGAGGAATGATAAGAAAATTTGCCTGTAGGGACCCATAAGAAGTTCACTGACTGCTACCAGGAATACTTCCTCTATTTGACTGAATAGTGGCCTCCAAACGTTGCAGGTCCTAATTTCAGCAACCTGTAAATGTTTCTTTATATGGCTCAAAGGATGGCAAGAGAGGTGACCAATTAAGCACATTGAGAAGGACATTATTCTGCATTACCTGGGTGGGCTCTGGCCTCAGGCATCCATATATAGAGGGAGTGCTGCCACATGCGGGGGAAGGCAGAGTGACCAGGGAGGCAGCAATTGGAGAGGTGTGGCCCAGGACTGCTGGCAACCACCAGAGCTAGAGGAAGCAAGGAAGAGAGTCACTCCTGGAACAGGGCAGCCCTCCAGCACTGGGACTTAGGCCCAGTGAAACTGACTTCAGAACTTGTCACCTGCTAAGTAACAAGAAAATAAATTTCTATTTTTTTTTATACCACCAAATTTGTGGTAATTTGTTACAGCAACCATAAGAAACTAATAGACCTTCACTGAGCTCAAATTATGATCCAACTCAGAAAATGTTCATGTTAAATGTTTCATTTCATTGGGGATACCTCTTCACATTCAGTCAGCAATATGTTGAACACATATCTGATAAGAAATTTCCTGTGTTCTGTTAAGGCCAGAGACGATAAGACATAATAATCACTTAGGTAGAAAGCAATCTTGTTGGAGTGAAACAACACCAAACTGTAGTGAAGTGTGCAGTTAGAGCTAGCCATTTATTTGTTTACTTACCTGAAAAATACCTAGCTGAGTCCCTGCAGTATGCCAGGCAATGTTCTAGTGTTGCCGACACATAAATAACTGAGTAATAGGACACATAAGTAACAGGAGTGTGATTGGTTTGTCTTTGAGAAACATAAAGGAAGCCAGTATCTCCCTTAATAAATTTATATTTTGGTGGGGAGATGGCAAACATCAAACATATAAGTAAACCTAGCATGTGGTTGGTCATAAATATCACCAGAAACAGTTCAGCAGGAGGAAGTTAAAATGGGGACAGGGGTGAGGGTGGACACCTCTTAATAGGGGGGGCATCTCTCATAACTGATGTGTTATCCGAATGGAGAAAGAATACAGCTGCGGAGGAGAGGGTGTCAGCAAAGACCAGCCACTGCAAGATCCCTGAGGCAGGAGTGTGATTGGTCTGTCTATGAGAAACATAAAGGAAGCCAGCAGTTCTGGAGAGGATGGAACAGGTATGGAGGAGAGGAAGAGAAGATGGAGGAGGAGAGTACATCGGGGTGAAGCAGGTCATGTATGGGGCTCATAGAATTTGTGAAAACTTTGACTTTCATCTGAGATGAGAAGCCAGCAGAGAGTTTTGATCAGTGGAATTAATTAAGTGTTCAACTTGGATTTCCAAATGGTGGTTCTGGTTGCTGTGTGGAGCAGAACAGCAAATGGACAGTATAGAAAAAAGACTGTCTAGGAAGCTACTTCAGTTAAAAAAAGAAATAATAACAACGATGCTGATAATACTGGCATTTTGCATCAGCCTAGTGAAACTAGTGAGGAATGATTGCATTCTGATACATTTTGAGGGTCGACCTTTTGCTATTTGTTGATGGTTGAATGGAGAGTGTAAGAAAAAGAGAAGTCAGTGGTGACGTTTTTTACCCAAGGAACTAGAAAATGAAGCTATAGTTACTTAGATGGGAGAGACCGTTGACAGATCATGGATCATGTTTAGAGGGTAAAAAATCAGTTGTTTTTGTCTGTGTCCATTGGAGAGGCCGCTTTATTGGACACATAAGTGGAGAGGCGAAGGGGACAGTTGGATGAAGCAAATTAGTGCTCATGGACAAGAAACTACCTATCAATGTAAAGAGCTCTTGAAGTCATTGATGTGCTCTTCTGCAGCATGCGAGCTTAGGGTTGCACTTGCCACTTACCCACCTGCGCCTCCGCTCTCAGAGAGCAGAGGCCACAGGGCGGGGGGTTGGGCTGAGCCACACCTGGCCGCCAGCAGTGCCGGGTCCTGCTCCTCAGAGTAGTAGCATAGCCATGGACATCCGGTTAGGCCTCACTGTTAGTTCTGGCTCTAGCTGTGCGGCTTGACTCACTCTTGGAGGCTCAGTGTTCACACCTCTCTGGGTTAGGGCTGATTACATCACCTCTCAGGCAGGTCGGAGGAGCAGAAGAGGCCTGGTCAGTCCCCAGGTCTTGTCACTATCTCTGATCCCTCCACTTCTCTTCTTCCTACAAAGTCTCCCTGGCTCTGACCTTGCCTACCTTAATTCCGTCCTAAAAAGGGCAGTTCTGTATTTCTAAAATGTAGGTCAGATAATGCTAGTCTTCTTTTTAAGTCCCTCCAGGGATTCTCATTGCTCATAGGAGGATGCCAACCTCATCCATCACAAGGCTCCCAGGCTTCTGCAGATCCAGCACCCGAACTCTTCCATTCTGCCCTCACCTTCCCCCCACTCTCTCTCTAGTTCACCTTCCAGCTGAAGGCTGTGGGCTATCACGTTGGCCTTTTGCACCTGTCCTCCATCTCTTGCTTCAACCTACATGCCGCTTGTTCCAGTAAACCTTTCTGCCCTGACAGGTGAAGCCCCTCCTCTAAACTGCTTCTGCATCACCCTGTAGCAAAACATTTTATTTAATTGGGTATCTCCTGCACTGTGCTACAATCTTCATAAGAAAAGAGCTCTCTGTTTTACAAAGCCCCTAACTCACAACTGGTACCAGTAGTTGGTCACTAGTGCTAGTAAATATTGCTGCTACACACGTACACATATATTCATGTGTACATATATGTGTATATGTGTATGTGTGTGTGTGCGTGTGTATGTATTTCAAACCATTGGGAGCACTACTCCTTATATACTTTAATCAGCACATTAACGCAGCCTTTCATTCGCCTTTGTGGAGCTTCATTTTAGACAATTCAGTTGTTTCCCTCCTAAGTGTGGACAGAAAAGTGGATAACAAATATGATTAAAAATCTACCAAGAGGATAAGGAAATTGAGGAAAATTGGAAAAGTAGACAGGAAATTGGTTGAGATAGACAGAAGGCAAATGACAAAAAGCAATCAGGGAGAAAATAGCCAGTCATTTCTGCAAAAATACTTAAATCTTGCAAAAATACTTAAACCTCCACAGCCACGGGTTCAAGTCCAGTGTTGGAGAAAGCAAATACTCTCACATTTCACCATGTTGCTGGGTGGCAATGTGGACGTGTGTATTAAACAAACAATACTAAACCTGTGAACGTGTACATACCCATTGATCTTTCACTTCTACTTCAAGAAATTTAAGGAAACCAAAAGCCCAAAAGTTTTACATACAAATATTTTGATTGCACTATTACAATCATTAGAAATTAGAATAGAAGCAAATTAGAAATAGAGGTAAAACAGTAGTGTCTAAAGGGGAACTGATTAAAGAAATGATAGTGAATTCATGTAATGGAATACTGCAAGGATATTAGAGAACTGTATTGATAAGAATATTTAGATAATATTTGATTATTTGTAGCGAATTATTAGGCTTAAAAAATGGATTGCTAGTTATATTCATTTAGTTATCAGATTACAGATAATATTTATTTTTCCCTTTGGATTTTGGAATATTTTAGAACTTTCCATGTTGTAATTATACTTGGGGAAGCAGCTATAAAATAACACAGTAAGTGCTACCTAAAAGAAAATGAGAAAAAAACCTGATCCCTGACAAAATTTGCATAAGGCGCAGTTCTTTAGATTCAAGTCTAAACCTGGATGGCTGAACTTACATAAAGTTGCCTTGTTTCTTATTACAAAATAGAATACATTCATTTTAGAAAATACAGCAAAGAAAATAGGATATATTAACATCTTATCACCTTGGAATCACATTGGTGTCATGTGTAAGGGATAGATAAAATATGTATATGTGTGTTTATATGTTCTGTCCATATTGTCTGTGTGCATAAATATTAAAATAAAAGTTGACAAACTTTTTCTGTAAAGGAAAGGGCTGGCAGTAAATAGTTTAGACTTTTCATGCTATATACTGTTTCTAATGAATATTTATTTTTAATTTCTGCTTTTACTTTTTCTCCCTTCCTTCCCTTCTGCTCTCTTTCCCCACCTCTAGCCTTTCTTCCCTTTCTTCCTTCTTTGCTTTCAAGCCTTTAAAAATGTAAAAACTATAGCTTATGGGCATTAAAAAAAGAGGCCAGGGACTGGGCTGTAGTGTGCCAACCCTGTTTTAATTATGTAATATATTGATTTCATTATACATAAGGGAAGATAAGCATGTGCCACTCTTGCAAAGTATTATTTAGAAACGGTGAAATAAATTACTAATATGTAATCAGAAACCCAAAATCTAAAGGTGATGCTCATTTTAGCCATTGGGCCTTTGGGTTATGTACTTCTGCTAGAGCTTTATTAGATGATGATAGAAGTAATCCCTGAGTAGCATTGATGAGAATGGGTTTTTGGGAACATGTTAAAACTGTGTTACAGTTCCTTTCTTTCTTTGCCTTGAAAAATAATGTTGGAAACATCAGTAGTAGTTCATGTGAGTCACTGAAATTAATTTCTATCTTTTAAGTCATGGTATGCATTCCATCGTCAGTACTATGTGGCTAATGTAATGAAAATACCATGTTTTCAAGGAAATGTTGTGAGGAGTTTTCCACAGAATGAATAAAATAACCTGTGAACTTTTTTTCCTAGATTTGTTCGGTGAAGGAACGGCATGCCAGTGAGATGAGGGACTTGCCAAGTCGCTACGTTGAAATAGGTAGGTCTTCTGGTCTAGTGGCTAAGTCTCAGCACTGTCACTACTAAGCCTTAGTTCTGAGTGTGACCAGGGAGCTGACCCACATGAAACAGCAGATCTCTCCTGTCTCACCCGCTGCTCCCCTCAGTAGTACATTTCAGTAACTCTTGCCTGTTCCACTCCCTGCTCTGTCTCTGGTGGATCCTCTCACCCCTGGCACCTCTGACCTACACCCAGTTCTTGTATTCATAAATAAATAAATCTTAAAAAAAAGAAAAAAAGAAATAGGCCTTTCAAAGAGGAACCATTTTATTAAAGGGCATGTTCTTCAGAGCCCAACACTTGGAACTTTGATGAAATAGATTAAGAAGCTTTGTCTTAAGTTTTAAAACTGCTGCAGAAACCCTTTTCTAACTACATTTCTGATATTCAGTGATTTTGTAGTTGGTTTTGAAATCAAGCAACAGTGGGTTTCGATTCTGGTTCTGTTGTTTACCACCTGGACTTTAGACAAATTTTTGTGTGCCTAGTAGTCTCTTCTATGAAATGTAGAAATGAATAACTGGCCCACAGGTTGTTTCTGAGAATGCCAAGAGTGAATACAGGTGCAGCTCATAACATGATATTGACATCTGGTTCTGTCAGCTCGTACCTTCTAAATAATAATTTTCATCATCACTGGTCATAGTCTTTGATACAGATCACTGCAGTAGCCTCCTGATTTCTCCCCTTCCACTGTGAATTACTGTAATCTGGTCTCCTCACTCCAGTCAGAATACAAACTAGATCTTGCTGCCACCCTGCCTCCCTTCCTGGAGTTCTCAGGGTAAAGATGAGACTCCCCTACATGACCCCAGGGGTGTGTGTTGACCTTCTCCTACTCTCTCATGTCCAGCTTCTCCTTGGTCTCTATACTGCAGTCACTGGCCTTCTTTCACCTAACCTTTCTGCTTCTTCCTCTCTCTCCAGAATGATGTTCTTGCCTCTTTATACTTTGTTGTCAGTTATGTCTAAACTTGGTGGCACTTTCCTGGGAAAGTCCACTGGACCTCCCCAAGTAAGTCAAATGCTACCTTTGCAGACATGTATAAAACTCCCCTTACAAGCAGTTATTTCAGTTGTAGTGACTGTGTGATGATTCAGTGCTTTTCCCCAGCTTTCCCAGACCTGTAACCTCCTTGGGAGCACTCACTGGGTCTGTTATTGTTCAGTGTTTGTATCAGGGACCTGGCACATGTCTGGTACACAGCAGGTACTAAATAAAAGTGTTGAATGAATTGATGGCTCTGGAAAACATCTATTTGGGAGAAATATGGCAAAATGATGCACCACTGCTTTTGCAACTTAGTGCAAAAGTCATTGAGCCAGAAAGAATGAATATTGATGGGCTTGTGTCAAGCAGATCAATTATTTAAAACTGAGTAATTTTGTGTTATTTAGAAGTGAGGAGTAGGAGATAGAGTTATATGACAAAGTTTTTTAGACCATATCGTAAGTCAGCTGAAAAGTCATTTACCCGTTTGAATGGTGGGTATGGAATATAAATGAGTCATTTTAACAGGTGAAACTAAGAGCAACCATTTGCGCAGGGTTATAGTTCTAAAAATAGGGAAAGACATATATTAGCCAAGTGACTAATATAATTATGACACTTAAATCTGGAATATGTTGTACTTGAAGTCAGAAGTTAGTCTTAGGGCTGTAATAAATTTTTGCCCTAGAAGAATAAATAAATCCATAAGTATATACATAGTATGTGCCAAATGGATAGAGTATCTCTGCAGAACTACCACATATCACATCCAGGGAGGCAAGGCAGTTTGCAGGTTTCCTTATGATCCTGATGAAGTTGCTTCTTTTCCCACCTACAAAATGGAGGTGATCATAACTGCCTTTCCAGTGGTTGCAAGAATTTGTCTTGGGATAAGTACATCTGTGACACAGTACTTGGTACATAGTAGGCGCTCACTGCATCGTAGTGTTATTACCATGCAGACTTCTGTCCCAGCTCTGTCACTGCTAATAGCTGACCTGGCAGTGGCCCTAGAGCCCTGAGATCACATTATTAAAGTGTAGTTCATCATACTACAATTTACGTGAAATAGACCATGTGTGGGTACCAACAATATCACATTACTGACATTTTACTACTATGGTTAGTGGTTAAGTACCACTTTTTCCCCTCTTGAGAGCAAACCTTTAAGAATATAAACCATTTCCACAGCAGGAGGCAAAGTGGTTTAGATAAGAGTCCTTGACTAGGATAAAGGAAAAGAGAAATATTAGGAGGTCTGAATTACAATTTGCTTTAGCCCCGAACAGTGCGAACCACTCACTGTTCTTTGGTAATGAAGTGAAAATGGCATTGAGATTAAAGGAATATCTGTTGCTCTATATTTCTTAGAAGCCAGATGTTTAGAACTTGTTATTATAGCCAAAATTTCAAATAATACAAAGGTTATTCCTCTTCATAGAATATAAATTGATTCTGTAAATGAAAAACAGTGATAATAAAGATTAAGTTTACTGGCCAGTCACCAACCCATGAAGACATTCTCTGTACAGAAGGCTTTTTGGATGTCACTTTCCCTTCCAAATTACATTATTAAATGTAAACTGTGGTCCATGCCTACAGTACTTCTTTTAACTCACCTTGGTGCTCTCATGTTCTCACAGGACTCCCTTAACCCTCTGGCACTTTTCACTAACCTTTTCATTGTCTTTATGGAATGGTTGGTGAAGAGCTGATGTTATGCTGTTGGGAAATGACGCCAATCTTCATGTGTCATTTCTGGATTTCTACTTCCAAGGGCAGATGAATTATATACAAGCAATTAATGATTGTTTTCCTACTCTTGATTTCATATGGAGATTTGTTAAAAGAAGAAATATGAGAACTACTGTGTGGGACCCTGTATAAAAAGACAGGAAGAAATAGAGGAGGAGAAAAAAGGGGACATCTTTTTCACTTGAAGACGTGTCAGTGTCTTCAGTTGCTCTTACACTATAACTCTTAGAATTTAGCACATTGTTCTATTTTCAACTGACTGATTGATTGAGAAGACAGTGGCCTGGAAACTGAAGATCTGTATGTGTGGTAGAGGAGAGCTGTGAGATAAATGTCTTTTTAGATCTCAGCGTCCCTCGCTGTGTTTTCACCTTGACCCAGCCACACAGCTCCCAGCAGTTAGATGGTCTTTCTGTGGTACATTTCACTTCCTGGTCTGTTGCAGCATGAACCAGAATAACTCTGATGTTCGTAGCGGTTTTAAGGATCTAGCTGTGTATGGTTGTCTGCTCTATTATAATTCAGTTTGACTGTCTACAATCTAGTCTTTTTTTTCAACTAAAGTAACATTGGCTTACATTACTGTTGGTATTTAGGAAGTATAGGAATCCCTCACGTATTGCGGCTGCAATACACACATCACCAATTCACCCACAGTCCACCACCATAGTCCATTGTGCTCACTTCCCTTTTTGTTCTCACTCCTCCCTTACTTTCTCCCACTCTGCATGCTTCATTTCTATAGTAAGCTTTCAAGGTCAGTTTTTTAAGCTATAAGCTATTCTTCTGCTTAAATTTCTTTCCTGACATTTTCTATGAAAAATTTTAAGCATAGAAGAAAGTGATGAATTGTCTTCACAGGAATGTGAGCCACCCATATTCTTACCTCCAAGATCCTGCAATTAGGATTTTACTATGCTTGCTTTATTGCATGTCTGTTCCTCTCTCCATCTCTCCTTAAAGTAGCAACTCATTCCCACTCAGTGCTGGAGATTCAAATACTTGTCGTTGGAAGTGGTGGTAATAAATTTGCTCTATAACAAGTAACGTTAAGAAATCAAAAGCACCTGAAGTAACAAATATATTTTGTTCGTTCTATAACAGCCAACAGGTGTGTGCTAAATAAATAACAAACAAAATCCCCATCTCTCTGGAAATAAATTTTCCTGCCTTAAACCTTCCCCATTTCTGAATAGCATGTGGTATTTTAACTATTTCTTAAGCTACCCAGACTCAAAATCTCCTTTAAGTCAGAGGCAATGTCATCACTAGCCAGATGCTTTTAGAAGTGTGTTTTCTTCCTGATTGGTGTTCAGTAATTCTTTATTGCTCTAACTCTCAGAGATGTAAGACCCTACATACAATACAACTTGTTAATCTTTGTTCCAATCTTATGTAGTCATTCCGAACCTGATAGAATGTGCTCTGATGACCCAACAATATTCATGTATATGTGACTCTATCCCAGAACCTTTTGCTCTGGCTCACACATGTTGGTATATAGCACTGATATCTTCACATTTTGTACTTGGAGTAAGTAATCTGGGAAGATGGTGGTGGTGGCAACATTATTTTCCATGTACCTGAGTTATCACATAAAAACTGAACAGCTAGATCACACAACCAAGAACCCACCTATAGACAACACTTACCACAAAACAGAGTGACAAGTCCCTCATAAAACAAATGGATGGGGGAAACTATGGACAACCAAAAGACTCACGGTATCAGTTTCTCTGTGAGAGAAGCAGAAGGGAACGAGGGTATGCCACAGACTTGAGCCCAGGAGAACTCCAAAACAATTCTGACATTCCCTGGAAAAGACCTTGGACCGCTCTGAAATGAGTGGGTGCAGCCTGCACTCAGGTCAGGGGCGCTGGCAGTTCAGCGCCCCTGTGAACATTTACACTTGAGTAGTTGTGCTTCCTGCCTGCGCCGGGTCATGCAAGCCATCTAAAACCTAAGCAGAATGGGGATGATAGAAACAGAAGGAAGAGGAGATCCAGATAGAAGTGGAGCGGGGCAGAGCCAGGAAGTCTCAGAAAGCAAGGGACCAGAATTTGACACTAAATGAGAACAGTAGAGAGAGATCTGTGAAGTTAGACGCGTTATTCCAGCCCCTTTCTCTTTCTAAGAGACTGGTGACAGTGATTCCACCTAGAACCAAGGACCAGGAGAGAACCAGGTTCAACTCCCGTACTGAGTTTTAAGGAAATGGGATTAAGTTGCAGAATAACATCGTTCGCAATGAAAACACAACAGACAAGAGACACCCACAAAATAGGTCACAAATGTATTATTTCAGAACAAACTACAAGACATCTGTAAAATGTCTTTATCTACTTTAACCTTTATTTCACTTTAAAAATCACGGGTGTTTAATCGTTTTGTAACCTGTACACACCTTTTCAAAAATGGCTTTAAATAAACTTTTAATAAATGTTTTTTAAAAAGAAATAATAATGGTGTTTCATGAATCCAAAGAGCATTCCTGATGACTTTTGTACCACTGCTCTGCACTAATTGTGAAAAACTTAAACTCTGTTACTTTTTAAAAAAATTGTTGTTAATGGCTTGCTTTAGGATTTTATGGGCTTCAGAGTATCTTCATGGGATTTAACTGTGTCCTTTTTAAGCCTGCTGGCCACATTGTCACATTTCTGCTGTTATTATTGGGTTTGCTTTTTGTTTGTGATAGAAATTTTCAGGTGTAAAGTCCCATATATCCATCAGTACAACCTCTATACTGATGATTGTAAAAAATATATGTTTATCCTCACGCCCTTGATGTTAGATTTCTAAAGTGAGTTTGCCTTGCCTTCATGGTTGACATGTCCTTCCCTTGGTGTGCAGCTTTTGGCTCCCGTTAATGGTGAATCTTGTGTCCCTTTTGTTTGCAGTGTCTCAGTTTGAAACTGAATTCTACATCAGTGGACTTGCACCGCTCTGTGATCAACTCGTGGTACTCTCCTACGTAAAGGAGGTTTCAGAAAAAATGGTAATTTTTTTCACCCCTAATACAAAGGAACGAGCGGGCTCATTTTTAGCATTAAACCCAGATCAGGTTGCCCATGAAAGGATTCTGCTGTAGTCTGTGCAGAACTTCCTGACCTATAAAATAAGGTCGGCAGAGATTACCCTGTAGACCTAACGTATTTACCTTTCAGAAGCTCCACTCATTGCCTGCCTTTGTTCCTTTCACTGAGCAAAGGGGAGTCATTTTTTTTTCTTTTTTGCTATCTCTCTTGGTATTTTAGTCAAAAGAAATGAAGGATTCTGCTTGCTAAAAGGCGAAGAAAGTAAGCTGACACTGTGCATTAGCAGAAATGACAGCAGTGAAGTTGATAGGCTGCAACAACAGGGGTCCCTGTGGTCAGAGGGAATTAGAAAAGGGCAGTTCATTATTTCCTGTGGTCCAGACATATTTGTTTACTTCCCAATGGCCCAGTGATTCTGAGAAGCTTGATTATTGCTTTGAAATAGATTGTTGCTAGGGCTCAGTTACCATCAGCAAAGATGGTATGAAATGTATGGCTAATGTGAAGCTGCAGAGAATCTAAATTTTCTTACATGTGACTTGGGAACGAAGCCTGTGTGTACGATCCTGTAGAGGGCTGTGCACACGCAGTCTCCCTTGAAGCCTAGGTCGGCCCCATTCCCAGGTTGTCTTTATTGTCAGAGTCCTGGGTCCTGCCAGGAAGTAGGTAGGGGTGGTTTCAAGGAATAAACAGGAGCATTTATTTTAAAGGATTTTCTTGTGGATGCTGTATATAAAAGAAATTGCAATTGATTGTCTAGCCCTTTCCAGTAAGTAGGCTCTTCTTGTCTATATCCTCTGCTTTTTTTTTTTTTTCTTTTTCAAATGGCAAGGAATAAAGTGGGGAGAAAAACCCTCAAAGCCCCAGTTTTGAAGTGGTAGCTGCTCCGGAGCGTTTCTCTGAGTGAACACTTGCATTAGGAAACCATCACTATAGTAACCTGAAGCTCTGGGTGCCCATGTTGCTAGGCAATGGGATGCTGAGGACTTAAGTGAACACTCAAACCTACTAAAATCAATAGGGCTGGCTTCTAGCCCTGTTGCAGGACATCAGTTTGTTATTATTTTTTTTTTTTTTTGAAAATAAAAGCGGTGGCTCCTGAGGGAGTAAATACAGTACCTTTGATGAGAAATATGAGGAGGATTGAGACTGATTGAAAGACATAAGGAAAGAAGCAGTAAAAATGAAAAAGTGAAAACCTAATAAACAATTGACCAAAAGAAAGGAGAGAAGAAAGGAAACATTTGTTAATAAAAGAAAGTATTGGAATGGAGTCTCAGCCAAGAAAGGCCAGCCCCATAGAGAGCAAATTTGAAAATGGAATGTCTTTGGAGGAAGATGTGAGGATCTTGGAGGCAACTTAAAAAGGTGTTTGTCAGTGAATTTAACTATTCATTTTATAGACCACCAAGGTGTCTTATATCCTTAAACATGAAATGAACTGATAAAATTAAGAGAAAAGAATTAAGAAGTAGGCTTGGTGCTAGCCACATTTTTTTACAGATCAAAAACACAGTTTAACTGCAGCATTAAACAATATTTGTTTTTTATATCACTTTTTAATAGTATCTCCCAGAATATTTTCTCTCCTATACCATTTACACGCATGCATGTTACCACACAGATACTGTCATAATTACATGCTATTCTTAATGTCCTGATGTATGGATGTTAATTGCGTTCTCTCTCCATAGGGTGCGTAGTCTCCCAGTCACTGTCATTTATGGTGGTGTATGCTGTTCATCTGGGGGATATGCCTTCATTTATTAAGCGCTTCCCTTAATGTGTTGTTTTTCTTTGATTCATGACTAAGACACTGTGTGTTAAGAATTGTAGTAAGCATCAGGGATAAGAGAACAAGACTAAATTCCTGCTTTTACAAGTTCACAGATAAGCAGGGCTGCTTGGCCAGTGAACAAAAGTTTGAAATTACTGAGATGATTACACTGTCGAAGATCTCCATACACATATAAACAAGCTATTTACATAGTCTAGCAAGGTGGTTTTCTATTAATATTTGATCCAGTCTTTTTTGTACTTGTTATTCTAATTTTGATATTTTTTGGTTGTTGTGGCATCAGTTATTTTTCATTATTCAAATCTCAGTTTTTCCTTTCTTTTTTTTTAATTTATTTTTATTTATGCATATAAGAACTGGAGTGTAAGCCAGAAGTGTGGGGGTAAGGGGTGAGAGGATTCACAAGAGACAGAGTGGGGAGCAGAATAGGCGCATCTACTGAAGTACACTGCTGAGGGGAGCAGGAGGAGACAGGAGAGGTCTGCTGCGCCATGTGGGTTAGCCCCCTGGAGGGGGATTGAACTCATACTGCACTGGCTGGTGATAGCTTCATAGCGCTGAGACTTTAACCCCTGCGCCACCAGGGAGGCTCCCCTTCATTTTTTTATTTCAGAATTAAAATATTCTTATTTCTTCACAGACCTGATAAAGTCTGCTGTATACTCATTGGAGTTTTTACCTCTATCAGTTCATCTTTTGTAGTTGCTATTTAATTTTTGGCGTGGTTCAAATGTGTGAATTGCAAAGCTAATGTCATTGTTGCTCAAGTAACCTAATAAAATTGATCAAAGAAATTTTCAAGGCTTATTCTTTTATTTCAGAAACTTGGAGAGCTGAGGATAGTTCTGGACTTTTTCCATTTTGTTCCTTTTATCTGTGTTCTCTGTGCCATTGTTACATTGCTGCAAATCTTATTGTTTTGAAAAATATTCAAGTGTGTTTTATGCCGAATGCTCAAAAGGCATGAATCTTAAAGTAAAATCAATTTGATTTAAAATCCAAGGTTTCACATAAGTCCTGGTTTTTTCCACAGTCGTAGCCTCATCATTTACTGATATAACTTTGACCACAGTTCCTTGGTCTATAAAATTAGGAACAACAGTACTTACTAAGGGTTAATTTAAGAACACAGTGAGACTCATCTGTGTACAATCACCTACTAAGTTAGTAGAACTGTTCAGAGATGTTCAATAAATCTTCTTTCTCTTGATATAGAGTCACTATAGTCACAAAACTATAGTAACTAACAACATGTGGTTATTTTAGTTTAAATTAATTCAAATGAAATAAAGTTAAAACTGAGTTCCTCAGTCACACAGTCACAAATCAGGTCACCTGTTACTCATGTCTGTCACATGAGACAGAATATTTCCATCATGTCAGCAAGTTCTGCTTTAGATAGAATTTTTTTTTAATATTTGGCCTTTCAGCATCACCAGTAAGATTATTAGTAGTGACAGTGGTTTGGATAGTTTAGTTGTATTATTTTACTCTTCCCCACTTCTTTGAGGAAAAGGTATAGAAAGTTGAGTAAGTATGTGGAGTTGAATGGACTGCAGTGGTGTGCCGCTGAATGTACACAGCTGTACTTGTCCTGTCTGTCTCATGCAATTTCAAAGTAAATGATGTCATGAGACTGTCCAAGACTGGTGGGGGGGGGGGGTGTTGCATCTGCTGACGTCACAAAACCAAGGCAGTGAACTATAGCTAAGTAAAATTGATTTGTATGATTTATAGAAATGTAATTAAAATGATCCTTTTCCCCTTTTTTTCCACCACCAGGAAAGAGAATATTGTGCCAGACCTAGACTGGATATTATCCAGCCACTTCCTGAGACTTGTGAAGAGATCTCTTCTGATGCTCTGACAGTCAGAGGCTTTCAGGAAAATGAATGTAGAGATTACCACTTAGGTGAGAGTGAGCAAGGATCCAACTCATGCTATTTCTTATACTTACGTTTTTTCCTCTTCCACTTGATTAGCACAACTGGGAATTTAAATTGAGGTGCTGAAAGGATCTTAGAGAAAATCTGGACAGGCCTTTTATGTTGAAAATGAGGGCACCAAAGCTCAGAAATATTGCAGAACTTGCTTATGTGAGGATAGAGGTAGGGCCAGGACTAAGGTGAGTAGGTTCTGTGATATTTGTTCCTATATTTTGCCTGTTGTCCTGTTTAATGTGACACTTAACTCACATTCACATCAAGCCGTATAGGGCTGTGGTTGTCATTTCACTCCCAAATTTATGTCCCTATGAAGTACATTCTGGGATGGAAGAGAAGTTTGTTTTTGGTTGTTACTGAATGTTCAGAGCCTGGAAGAGTGCCTGGAATATCTTAGATGTTTGCTAAAGATCTGTTGAGTTAATAAATGAGTGAATATGCTTAGTTATCACCCACTAGTAAAAGGAGAACTAGTGTTGTTACTTAGTCGTAACAGGGGCAGCTGTGTCTGAGTATCATTTATCCTTGTACATGCACTGATGAACATAGAGCAGCTAAGCTTTTTAGAAATTCTTTTGTACTTAAAAAACAACTGCCATTTTTTGAGAGTATTTCCACTTTTCATGTTGGCTAGAGGAAATGAAGAAATGTTCTCTACATATTTGAGCTTTTTTATAAGAAGCCCTTCATCAGTTGAAAATGTGAACGAGTACCTTCTGGACTTGGCAAAAAGCAAATGTGACAACTGAAAAAAGCAAATGGACAACTGAAAGTGTCCAATCTTAGTATTTTGCTCAGAGCAAATTCTGCTGCACACTTAGAAACCCTTCAGAACAGATTTTATAATTGAATTCCACAGGAAACCCTCACAATTGGCACTGTGCACAGCATGCTGAAATGATAGATTATGTCCCCAGGGCCTGGGGCATCTGTCATTTATGCTTTAGATGGCCTTGACCTTGAGGAAGAGGAAACATTTATTGTTGACTATGGGGTGTAATTATTCCGTAAAAATAGAACAGTGTGATACATAGCAATAAATAAAGTTCATATACAATAGATGAATTCTAATATGCAATAGACATGGAGAATTTTGTGTATTATCTTTCAGCTGAGGTCAGAGTGTTAATGTATTTAACAATGAATTTTAAACTTTTTGGGGAAGTTTTTTGGTATCGCCTCCCTTTCTGGTTTCCATTGTCCTTTCCTTCTCCTATTTTTTTTTTCAAAAACTTTTATACTTAAATAATTTTAAAAGCACTGAAATATACTCTGTTGTTCTCTACCCTCCCACTCTATCTTCAAGTAGAACCAAACACATTTGCTTCAAAGGTAGGCAAGTTTTCTCTTTACTCTTGAGTAGCCTAACCAAGTTCCCCAAATTGATTGCCAGGGTTTCTGCCATTGAGTCACTAGAATTATTCTGTCTTCTCTCACCTGTAGAGTATTCTGAAGGGGAATCACTTTTTTACATCGTGAGTCCAAGAGATGTTGTAGTAGCCAAGGAACGAGACCAAGATGACCACATAGACTGGCTCCTTGAAAAGAAGAAATATGAAGTAATTTTGAGTTTACTTCCTTGAAAGTATTGACATGTGTAACATAAACGGAATAAAAGTTATTTATAATAAACCTTTCATAGACATAACTCATCTGAAAATATGTAGGAGAGTGCTAAGTTTTCAATAATCTTTTCAGAAATTAGAGGGGAAAAATTACAAGATTTGCCTTTTAAATGTGCGAGAAGGTGGTGGTGGAAGAAGGGTCGATGAATTAGATTGCTTTGAGCTTATTGGAATGTTTATTTTATAGTTTTTCGTTTGCAGTTTGAAGTAATTTGTAAATTGGATTTTTAAATAAACTTTAAATACAGCTTTCCAATTAGGTGTGAGGAAGTTTCTTTAAAAATCACATTATCACAAAATTTATACAAGAATAGTTTCATAAAGTGGAGTTAGTATTTCAGAATTGTTTGGGTATTTTAGTGAAATCATTCATTTGTGCCTATTTCATAATTCAAGGTTAAACTGTAAAATTAGTACTCATGATGGTTAGAGCTACCATTCAGATAGAATGATATTGTGTGCATCAGTAAATCTAATACAGACTAATGACAGAGATAATGTCCCATCATGATTTTTTTTGAAGGAAGACATTTTTAAATTACTAGATGCAAAGACATTATTGTGGTAGATGACCTTAAATACTAATCAACAAATGAACAGAAAAAATAGCCCACTTATTTTTTCCTGTAAGTTTGTAGCCATCTGAAAGGACTGGGGAGGAAGGTATTTTTAATTTTAAACTATTTTTAGTCCAGGTATTGATATGAAGTTCATATCCCAATTATTATCATATTGCTTTAGAACCACAAGTTTCTTAATGAAGTAATTTTTCTTCATTTGTGTTTTAGTAATAATTGTGAACTTCAAAATAAATCATAGGGTTTTAACATATTAATGGTAGAGATAACTAAACATATGCATGTAGTTTACTTTTTATATTTCATAAAGAAAAAAGTACCCCTTTGTCAATATGTATCATTTAGAATGACAGATGATTCTTGATCGTTTGAACTTAGATTTCATTATATTTTGATTTGTGTCTGAAAAGTGATTCCAAGATCCTAATGTAGAAATGAATTCAAATGGAAATAAGAGAAGTCTTCATTTTGGTTGACTGCTTTTGTTTGTGTTTGAATTCAGTGAAGTCCATTCAACCATAACATTAAAAATTCCAGAGCTTGAAGTGAAAGCCATGGGAAAATGGGGCTCTGTTTTGTATAGTCCAGAACTTTAAAACATAATAAATATAGTCTTTGTAACCTCAATAACTTTTTCTTCTTCCTTCTTCCATTTTTCCTCCCTGTTTCTCTACTCCTTTTATCATGCTTATATAAATATAGGAAGCTTTGATGGCAGCTGAAATTAGCCAAAAGAACATTAAAAGACATAAAATTCTGGTAAGTGTATAATTGTATCACTTGAAACATGACTTTGCCTTTCAATGAGTTATAATGAGGCTGAAAGAAATTTTAAAAGAACATATTCTTTCTACCTCTTTTGAGAATTTATTTCAAAGCTAACTTTCTAACTTGTGAAGGCAAAAATATTTCATTTTGTTGAATGAGTTTCTACTTGTAAACAAAAGACTTTGACAGCTGCTAGGGGGCAGTTTGAAGTAATTTATAAACTGTATTTTTGAAATACAGTTTAAATACAGCTTTCCAGTTAGGTGTGAGGAAGTTTCTTTAAATGTTAGTTAAAAATCACATTATCACAAAATTTACCCAAGAATAGTTTCATAAAACTACATTTTTTGTTATTTCCATAACAACATATCGATTGATTTTGTTAATGGTGACTAATCTAGGACATCAAATATATTTTTATTACATTTTGGACTCTGGAAAAATATAGTGACTAGAATCCATTTCTTTGCTAATTGTGACAGTGAATGTGCAGAGGGAAAGTAGAAAAAAAATGTTACCCTCTGAGTTTGAAAGGGCCATAGAGATCATCTAGCCCAGCACCCTGGATTATAAATGAAATGGGAAACTTTTCATCTTTTTAGGCTGTTTGAGTTTCTGCACAAATTCCTTCTACCACCTTTGCCTACTTCTCTGCAAAATTCCACATAATTCCTAAAGAGTATTCAAGTAAAGTAATTCAAGAGCTAAAAGGAGTGAGAACCAGAGAATCTTTTTTTTTGTACAAAATTTAGAAATGGAACAAATGTCCTTCCAGCAGTAGAATACTATATATGACAGTGCAGAGAAGTGAAGCCACTTGATCCACTTGGATATGTGGGCAGTTGAGGATTTGTACCTAGCATGGTAGTAAGAGCCTAATCCTGATGTGCCATGCGTGACCAGGAACTTGACTGTATCTTGGAAGTTCTAGAGGACAGTTTAAACTTCCTATGCTACGTCAGATTTGCTGGTTAGAAATAGAAAATTACTCTGATGGAGAAAGGGGGATCCAAGCATGGCAGCTAATAGGAAAATCAATTAAGATACTTCCTGGTATCAAGATAGGAAGTGGTGGGACCTGCGAAGTTAGTGGGATGGAGAAGTAAAGACGGGTGGAAGATGAGGTCTCTGCCTGTCTCTGGCCAGTGGTAACTACAAGTTCATTCAGCCAGCTCTTTATTTTGATCCTCAGTTTCTTCATTTGTAAATTCATAGTTTTCTGAATTACATGTTTCTGAGCTCCTTTTCACTTTGTTAACTTTAATATTTCCTTATGATATAATGTTCTGTCATTTCATTTTTCTTATACTTCTTCAGACTTGAGGTAGAGGAGACAGGTAGTTTACATTTTACAGACGAAAGCACAAGCAGCAATTTTATATACAGTGACAGCATGAGATTGTTGAATCATATTTCCAATATTGGAGATTTCTTTTGTAGAAATTCTCATAAGGAGGCAGATTAAGTGCCTTTAAAATGGCAACATCATTTATTCGAAAAAAATTGTGAATTCTAAAGTTTGTGAAAATATATAAACAGAAGTACATTTAAATATCTTTAAGAAGAAAATGATCATAATTACATAAAACAAACTAGCTTGTATAAACAATTTCCAGTTAATAGAACCTTAACTTTACTCAGAAATTGAGAGTCAACTTTCAGTTGTTCCAAGTAATTATGAAATTCCTTCGTTTAATTTCCTCTAGGATATTGGCTTGGCATATATAAACCACCTGGTGGATAAAGGAGACTATGACATAGCTGCACGGTAATAATGACATCATTGCAATTATTTGTTAATATAAATATAGTTAAATGATATTAACAATAAAAGTAAGCCATTTTCTGCAGTGGACAGACATTTACTTAGATCTTTCTAAGAATGGTAATTTTTGAATATTAATGGTTTTAACCCAGAATGGATTAATCTATGTTATGTACCCACCTACTGTCTCATTTTGACCAAATGAAGGAATTAATGTTTCACTTATTGTCAAAGGTATTTGGAACCATGAGAAGTGTGAGATTTTACCCTGTAAAACTAGTAACAAGTCAACCACCAGTTTCATGGGTGCTGGCTCAGAGACAGAGGTCTGTCTGTCTCAGCAGTAGGAGTAGGCAGAACCCTAGCAGGGGGTGGGACAGAGGGGGCCAGATGACCTGCCCAGGCAGTGGGTTGCATTCCAGGGTAGGAACCCCAAAGCTCAGGGTATCGAATTCTTTAATAATGGGCCATAAGCCTGCCCACCTTTGGCTCCTGAGGGAGACACTGTTTTTATTAGATTCAACAGTCAACTTAGCTCTCAAGGGAAACTCTGGCCTGTGATTTCCAGCGCTGTTCACGCCACAAGTGTTCTTGAGAAGATAGTCCAGAATAAGGATCGTCAATGACTCTGCTCACAGTTCAAGCAGAGTGGCCTCCCAACAAGAGGGTGGCAATTCAAGGAAAGTGATCAAGCTCCTGGTCTGCAGGATATATCTAGACCAAAAACATGGTCGTTTTGTAGTGATCACGTGGGTGTGTGTGAGTGGCCCCTCATGTGTTCAATGCAGGCCCGTTTTGTAGCCACTGAGATTTGGAGAAACTTTTTCCTTAAATGTATAGATTAAGCAAGGTTTCATTTTACATAAATACTTTTTATACCTAGGTAAGAGTCTGATTTTCTGAAATGTAATTTTGTAGTCCGCTACTTAAACCCATTTAAGAAATAGTTTCAATTTGCCCTGTTGTGTGATCTTTCTTCAAGGCAGGAATGGTACCAAAACCGGTAGTGCCCATCTGAATAAGTGAGAAACAACACAGAGAAATCACTGGGAAACCCCAAATCATAGTCATCTGAAAATGATTCATCTGTGTTTATTTTTAGTGTTTTGTATTAATTGTCATTACTTCTACCCACCTTATATATACAATTAAATAAGAGTAACAATACCTTTATGTTTATTGGTACTCGAGATAAAAATTTGTCAAAACTCTGGGATGAGAGAGTAATCTTAACCACTAGGGGAAATGATCACTAATTCTGTTCTGTTTACATTTTTTTTATTTATACTTTCTTTCTCCTTGGGATGTTTTTACTGTCAGCAAGTGCCAGAAAATTCTTGGGAAAAATGCAGCACTCTGGGAATATGAAGTTTATAAATTTAAAGAAATTGGACAGCTTAAGGTAAAGAAAACTTTATTTTTAACTCTTAATTTTTATATATAGTATAGTAATGTGAGGGAAATAAAACAGCAGTCAGTTGTTTACCAGGAAGGAAGCATTCTACCAGCTGGAAAGAAAAATCAGACTTTTAGAAATTAGTTTCCAGAAAAAGACTGTTTTATATTTTATGTTCATAAAATATATACATATACATATATATGTATACGTATTTGTATATATATTACATATATCGTGTGTTCAGTTCATCTCCTTCCAGTTTTCTCCCTCTGTTCAGATGAAATTTGCATGTTCTTTTTATAGACATGAAAGTCAGGTATAGTCTCACCCAGTAGCTTATTAAATTTAAGTCTTTTTCAAGTTTATTGAAAAATTTATACATTTTTCAAATAGTATTTTACTTACTAGAACCCCAAAAAAGTTTGACCTTACAACTAACAAATAATTTTGATATTTCATTTTTCAATTTTTCGACTTGTACATGATATCCAAATCAATCAATGAATTCTTCCTGTGTTTAAAACATTTTCAAAAGGTTTTAGTGCCTTCGTGAGTTAGGAATGTACTTTTTTTTTTTTAAAGATTTATTTATTTATACATACAAGCTGGGGTACAGGCCTGAGGCCTGGGGCGGCGAGAGGGTTCACCAGAGACAGAGCAGGGAGTAGAACAGGCAGATCAGAAATACACTGCTGAGGGGAGCAGCCGGTGAGGCAGGAGAGGTCCGCCGCACCATGTGGGATTCTCCCCGGCTGGGCATCGAACTCACATCGCTGCTGCCAACAGCGCTGCGCCACCAGGGAGGCCCCAGGAATGTACTTTTAAAATGCCCAGTTAGGGCCTCCCTGGTGGCGCAGTGGTTGAGCGCTGCACTGTGGAGCTGTCGGCAGTGGTGATGCAAGTTCGACGCCCAGCCGGGGTGAATCCCACATGGCGCGGCAGACCTCTCCTGCCTTGCCTGCTGCGCCCCTCAGCCATGTATTTCTGGTCTGCCTGTTCTGCTCCCCATTCTGTCTCTGGTGAACCCTCTCGCCGCCCCACGCCTCTGGCCTGTACCCCAGCTTGTATGTATAAATAAATCTTTAAAATGAAATAAAATAAAATAAATAAAATGCCCAGTTATTCAGAAATTTCAGCCCTGTGATTCTACTTGCCCCATGAATGTTACTCTTCCTGGGAGCCCCCCAACAATACTTCTCATCACATTCACTGAGCTGCTCCTGGAGGGCCTCGTGCAGGCCTATGGACATGTTTACCATGATGGCTCCATACTCAGACCTTTCTTTTGAATTCCTTACCTGTGTTGAATAGGTGGTATCCATTTCTCCTCACATTTACTGCTAATAATGACCACTCAATTTAACACAAATCCATTTCCTCCCCAAATTGGTCCTTCTCCTTTCAGAATTGATCTGTGTTTATGCCATCATGTTCTACCCATTCCTCCCTGCTTAGTAGTTTAAAGCCGTTTGTTGTCTTGATGAAAACATGTGACTTACCTCCTTTACCTATGTTATCTCCAGTAAGTCTTAGTCTTACCTTGTCTGTTTCAGTTGGGTCTCTCTTCCCCCCCCTCACAGGGCTGTAACTGTTCAATCTAGCGGCAGCTAGCGGCAGCCCTTACATGGCATTAGCTGTTTAAAAAATAAATCTGCTACTCTCATGTCCATAATATTTGTTGTTTTCCTCTTGCCCAAAGGATAAATTCTGAATTCCTTTCATAACCCAGCCTCAACTTCTCCAGCTACATCTCCCTTCAGTGACCCTGCCGCTCACCTTGAGTTACTCTGACTCTCTGAATATAGAGTTTGCTTCCTTTGCTCCTGCTGGTCTCTCTGGTGCCCTTCCCCTTCTTTCTGTGCCTGATAGACCCTGGGCGTCTGTGATTTCTGCTTCACTAAGCAAGATTAGCCACAGCCCCTAGTTAATCCTTCTCTTCTACCACAGTTGACTGTTTGAACATCTGCATCTCCTCCTTCTGGGGCTGTGCTCGTCTTGGGACTGTGACTCTAGCTCTGTGCTCCGGTACCAATTGGTGATTGGTGCGTGGTGCCCTGCAGAGTCACTTAAATTCAGCACTTAGCACTGAAATAGCTAAAGACCACAAGATATAGTTTACCCTGATTTCAAAGGATGATTATGTGCTTTTAAACATTTAAACAAAAGAAAGATGAATAGATGACCTAACTCTCTGATTACTTAAGAAGTTGTCTCCATCATCTCTGTGGCATCTCCCTCTTGTTATTTAGATTTTGGTTAACTCTTAGGAAGAACAGGGAGATAAAGGGTAACCCGGGAAATTTTTTATTCATTCATTATTATATATCCATCTCATATATTTTAAAATATTTGACTACTTTGAGAATATTGCATGTATTATATAATATTGTACTATGCTGCCAGTAGTTTTTTGAAATCTTTCAATAATAACTTTCTAAATTATTTTGTTGCCTTAAATTTTAAAAGTGAAAGGATATGTTCGTGTTTTTTGTATAATTGAAGTACAGTTTTGTTTTGCCACTTTTTAAAGAATTGTTTTTCTTTTCCTTCTCTAGGCTATTAGTCCTTATTTGCCAAGAGGGGATCCAGTTCTGAAGCCACTCATCTATGAAATGATCTTACATGAATTTTTGGAAAGTGATTATGAGGTATCACACTCTGACATGGTCACATTTACTCATTCTGAATGGAAAATGTTAAGAAATCTAAAAATAATAATAATATAAGGAAACAACTGGTTTAGGGGAAACAGATTTTCAATTTGTGTGTGATAGATGAAACTGACAAGGTTAAACTGCTGGCAGCTAATGTTTATATAAATGGTGACAATCTTTACGTACATTTTGAAGAATTGTTCAAAATTCTTTAAAATTGCCTCCTTAGTAGAACTAAGGAAAAAAAAGGACAAAGTGCCCAATTGGGAGATTTCATAAACAGCAACTGCTATTGGTGCTTATATTGCACCTAAAAGAATAACTTTTTAAAGGGTGAGACTGAGAACTAAGTTTGCCAAAGGAAGATTATAGAGAAGGGCTTAGAAATGGTGAAGGGGATTGGAAATGGTCTGTTAGTTGATTAAGGAGACAGGCAATACTTAAATTGCTTATCTACTATGTGGTCGGCTCTCTCACATATATGTTGCAATTTTACACTCCCAGCAACACTATAAATCGAAATACCCAGTTTTATAGATGTGGAAACTAAAAATTGATTAAATAGCTTGCCCACAACCATACAGTTAATAAACAGGTATGTCAGGATTTCAGTTTAACTTTGGTATTTACATGCATCCAAAATAGATTATATTGGGCCTCCCTGGTGGTGCAGTGGTTAAGCGCTGCGCTGTGGAGCTGTCGGCAGCGGCAATGCGAGTTCGATGCCCAGCCGGGGAGAATCCCACATGGCGAGGCAGACCTCTCCTGCCTTGCCCACTGCTCCACTCAGCAGTGTATTTCTGATCTGCCTGTTCTGCTACCCGCTCCGTCTCTGGTGAGCCCTCTCGCCGCCCCACATCTCTGGCCTGTGCCCCAGCTTGTATGTATAAATAAAAAAATAAATAAATAAATCTTCAAAATAGATTGTAATTTTTGAAATCTGTTTATTTGACATGTACCTATTCAGGAAGTATCTGTGTAGTGCCTACTTTATTCCAGAAGTGTGCCATACACTGGACATACACATGTGAATGGAATGATGCCCTTTCAGCTCTTTGTCTGAGTCACACCCAAGTATGTAACCCCACAGTTGTCTAGGGCTGTTTTACACCCTCCTCCCACAGGGACATATGTCAGTTTTGGTTGTCAATTTTGGCTGGTTGGTGCTGCTCACATTTAGTGTGTAAAAACCAGAAGAATGCTTTTAAGCATCCTAAAATACACAAGACAGCCTCTGGAGCATGGCATTGTGACCTCAACTGTCGAGTGTGCTGCGGTCAAGAAGGCTTAAAACAAAGAAGTATATCATTATATAACATGCTGGGTGCTCTAATAAAAAGATCAACAAAGTGTGGTGACTGAGGTTCAGCCCACTTCCCCTCTGACCAGCCTACTTCCCCTTCCCCATCTGTCTAGAGAGACAGATAGGATTTCTGGTGGACAGATTATAGACTAGTTACAGATAGAACTGTGGCTGTTGATAGAAGGATGCATAAACCAGGAGACGGCGTTGTCAGACCCTGGGCTGCGCTTCTGCATCTTTGGCCCATCCTTAATAGTCTTTTATAAAAGTGATCCCGACTTCATTGTCTTACAACATTCAGGGACCTGAGCCATTTCTGATGCCTCACAGCATGCTGTAGGTTGTCGTAGTCCTCTTATATACTAGTGTTTAACTTTAAAATAAGAAAAACTCAAAACTTTCCTTTTTCTCATGGGAATGGGAGATGGCTTGTAAGGAAGTTAAAACAGAGAAAGAAAAAGAGGCAATCAGGCTAGCGGGTGAATGAGAGAATGAACTCCTGTGTTTTGAGTGCGTACTGAATATTAAACACATTGTTAAGATGCTTTTTTAACCAATAACTCTAGTTAAGGAGGGCTATTATGGCAGACAACAAGGTTTAACTCAGATGATTTCAAGCTATAAAGGGACCTTTAAGACAGTGATCCCTTCCCCCATAAGCTGAGTGGTCACTTGCTCTCCACCAGGTGTCACTGGGTCCAAGCATCCTTGTGATTGTGTGACTACCTTTACTTGTATAAGGCTATATTTTTATCATACGAAGGGATTAAGTGCTATATAGTGTGAGTTAAATTTGAAAAAAATATTTTTTTTATTAATTGCTCATGCTGATGGAGGAAACTTTCTTTTCTTCTTTATTAGAATGCTCCGTAATATCATAATCCAGTCTTCTCTAAGAGCATGGATCTACTCTTTTCTAGCTCAGTACTGAAGATTTTATGATAGTCGCTTCTGTCATTTGTGCAGTATACCAACTGGCATGCGATATGCTTCCTCTCAGTTCAATTCAGATTAACTTAATTTGGAACCAATCATCTTTTAGAACTATGCTGTATGCCCAGCTGGATCCAAGAGAAATAAAAATCTTAGTCTTTAATGGGTATGTAGACTGACTGGGAAAGCCACATTAATCAGCTTTCAGCAACTAAAAAATTAGTAAAGCATATGTCCTGTAAGAGATCAGAGAGACCATAATTAGCCAGAGTCGTGGAAAAGCTTTTTTTCAGTGAATAAAGACTTCGAATGAACTTTCTTTCCAGTATGTTCTGAGTACTTGGGGTGGCTATCATAAATATTATGTCTTTATATATGTACCCAAAAGAAAGAGAAGTATGAATGTTTTGTGAAAATGATGGGAAAGAGTATGAATGATGTTTAGAAATAAAGAAGTTTATCATACTTGTCCTTTTATTAAAGCAATATAATTTGACCAAAAATAATTTTTTTGTGACTCTGCTGTAATTCTTTCATATAATTCAACTCTTAAATTTTCAAGAAACTGTTTTAAGTCCAATATCATCAAAATATTCTGTTGGCTTATACCTGGAAAACTTTAAATTGAAACTAAAAGAAATAAACATGACTTAAACTTAGAGGTTGTAGATTATTGTTCTTAAATGTTTTAGGTTGTCTCCTTGGTCAGTATTATTAAGGTTATAAATAATTTATTTGTTTTGTCATAAGCTATGCTAAATAATTCATTTTTTAGTTTTCATTATTCTCAGTGTCATGTTTAATTTTGAATTAAATTTTTGCATAATTGATCAGATGACATTGTTCTTAGCAACACTTTTGATCACTTATTTCTTCTGCTAAAAACACTGAAGTTCAGATTAAAAATAAGTAACTCTTCCTCTCTGGACTGTTGACATCTTGAAATATTTCTTTCTAAAAAGATGTGACCTAACAATATTTTCTTAGAAGTCATGATGCTTCATGAGTTAACTGTATGAGGTTTCTCCTGAAATGTATTTAGCTTTGCCTGTTAACTTAGGGCCTAGGAGAATTGTTTTAAATGGTTAAACTTTGTTTCTTAACATTAATGACAAATATATAAACATATTAAACCTGGGACGATTTCTATTTCATTTCATGAGCACTTTTAAACTTTTATTTGCTGTAAGGAACACTGAATTGTTCTCTAACTTTGCTCACTCAGTCATAAAGCTCCCTGATAACTGTGTCCTCTAATTAATCCTACTGGCCACAAGGTTGATTCATCAGTATTTCTTAGCATATTTATTCAAGGGTGCATAAAACCAATTAAGCCAGCAAAGCCTAATGAATGAAATGTAATGAATGTTTAATTCCATTTATGTTGGAATCATCATCCTTTTATCATAATGATATGACCGGTCATTTTGTCTTATTCTGTGTTGGAGGTTGGCAGTACTACAAGACTGTTACATGAAATAGGGAGAACACAAAATGAAGCAAGCTATTTTCTTTCCCTGAACAAAATTATTTTTGGTATCAGGGCTACTGACAACTGCCAGTATTTGGGTAAAATCTTTTCAGATTGTCTTACCATATACATTTCAAATCCTAGGAAAATAGAAACTTGATCCAAACTATCATTTAGTTGAAAACAATTTAATGACTCAGTAGTTTTGTAAAATATATCTTTACTTTGTGAATCCCCTTCCCAAATCTCTAAAGTCAGTTTATAAACATGCTCATTTGTAGGAAGTTTGCAGTCTGAATAGAAAAAGTATCACCCATGATTCTGGTCTCTAGTCATCCTTCCTGGGGTTTAGTAGAAAGTGAGTAGGACTTCAGTGGGGGCTACATTCCTGATTCTTTTGTGATTTTCTTCTTACGAAATCCTGGTACTTCACAAAAGCAATTTCTCCAAGACTATTGAGATTTCTTAATATCATTTAAACAAATTAAATTTAAAGTATTAGTTATCAATACTAATGATATGATCTCCTTCAGCAATTGAAACATATGCTTCCACTTGCTGTCTTCTGAATACATCTAATTTTTTTTCTAAATGTTGTAAGGATCAGTAAGTAAACAGTTCCACTAAAATTTAAGTTATAAAACCTGAAGGCTAAAGCTGAAACTCAGCTGAAATCCAGGCTGCCATGGATTCTTGCCAAGAATCAGATATAGCAAGGAAGCAGGATCCAATCTGAGGGACAGGTCTACCTATCAGAACCATAAACCTGAGGTCCAGAGATAGTCATGGTAAGAGCTAGAGGGTAAGACTTGAACCAGATCCCCCAAACATAACTAGATTTAGAAACAGGAATGAAAGGAGGACAGAGATGGCAGCTTGTTGAAGGTGAGATGCCAGCCAGTGTGTACAGTTGTGCTGACTGTGGTGCCAGCTGCATATCTGATGCATAAGGCAGCCCAGACCTAAAGCGCACACAAGGTGGTGGGAAAAAGAGCTGATTTGAACATTAGCTAAGATGTGAAAGAAATCATCCAATATTACAGTAAGTCCAGAATAAAGAAAGAGCATAGCACACCTAAACTCTGTCCTGATAGACCAGAGGCCTTTCTTCCTTATGCATTTCCTAAAGTAAGACCAGAAGTATATGGCACTGTTTCCCGAAATGTTAAATGGGAAGTAATTCTGTGCCTTCAGCACTACATCCAAAGCCATAGTCTGAAAATTGATGAAATGTTGATGGGCCAGTTGTTATCTTATAATTATTTTAACATTTGTTTATATGAATACTTTTAAGCATCCTTTGAGCTCTCCAGATTTTACCCAACTTAAAGACTGTTCTGTTTCTTCCCCCTTGGTTAGGGCTTTGCTACACTCATTCGAGAATGGCCTGGAGATCTGTACAACAATTCAGTTATCGTTCAAGCAGTTCGTGATCACCTGAAGAAAGATAGTCAGAATAGGACCTTACTAAAAACCTTGGCAGAATTGTGAGTACACTTTCACGCTCTTTTTTCCCCCATATTAATCTACATTAAAATTTTTTCATATTTAGGTTTAACAAATTCTTAGTAGGGAGGATGCAGAGGGAAGGAGTCTTTTATACCATTTTCCTATATTCACTAATATTAAATGTTTTCAGAAGCCTCCTGTGAACAACTAGAAAGTAAGGAAAAATATGAGATTGTACATTGGTATGTCCTGTTTCCCAGAGGAGTGGAACCGTAGTCATCAGAACTTGACAGAGGCAATGGTTCAGGGCAGAGAAGGTGCGGCTGGGTCACAGAACTGCTCCAGCTACACATTTTCCCACTGAGTGAGGTCCTGGATTCTCTTATACTCAGATCTGCATGTCAGTTAATCTCTCAAGTCTTAGACTCCTTATCAATCAGATCGCAGGTAACAATTTCTTATGGGATGATTTTAAATGACCCAGGTTTCATGCTCTGTGCCTGAAATATAGAAACAGATATCCTCAGTGCCTCTCCCATACCCCCTCTTCCCCCTTTGTCTAGTGAAACAAGACTGCAGATAACCTTAGGAAGACTGTTCCTGACTCAGCCCTTCAGCCTCAGCCCCTCGGGATTCCCACCACCTAGAACACGCTTCTTTGCCCAAGACCAAGAAAAATATATCAAAATGACTTAGAATTTAGGACTGTTTTAGACTTTCCACAAAGGAAGTCCTGTTTGTGACATTCTAAATTGAAATGCTAAATCATTTTCTTCTAGAAACATTTTCCTACAACTTACCTGGGTTTTGTAATACTAAACAGTTTACTAATAATACTAATAATTCTATAGTACTAATAATGGATTAACTGTATGATCTCAGTTCCATTGGCTTTTAGGAACTAAGTTAAAGAATTAATGTAATATAGCTCCTTTATAAATAAATTTTTATTTCTCACTTGAACTCTAAGAATTTTAAATATTTTTTTATTAGTAGTATAAGTTTCTTTCTGTATCAGAGTTTCCTTGGCTGGTATATGGATTTCTATAAAACAAATTTATATGGAGTTCTATAAAACAAACTTGAAGGCTGAGCTCCCAGTAAAGAATATTTTTATTACTTGAGTATTGTAAGTTTTGATGAGATGGGAAGCAAGGTTCTGAGAAAGAAATATTTATTGGTCACATATAGTTAAATTTCAAGGAGTAGTTTTCAAATAAAGGTAACTTTTCTCTCTAAAGAAGGCTTTCAACTTTTAAATATTGTCAAACACGATTTGTATGTGTGTCTTTAATCAGGCATGTTAATAAACATTAACATTTTTTGTATTACCAGATACACCTATGACAAAAACTATGGCAATGCTCTGGAAATATATTTAACATTAAGACATAAAGATGTTTTCCAGTTGATCCACAAGCATAATCTTTTCAGTTCTATCAAGGATAAAATTGTTTTATTAATGGATTTTGATTCAGAGGTAAAGTATTTCTTATTTAAATAGTAATTATTTTACTGTTTCAAAGTTTTAATAATTAGACATGTATCCAAATGCTGGGGTAGTTAATGAATTATAGAACTTGACTGATGTTGATCATGTTCAGAATACTCTGATCCTCACTCGATGTTATTTCAATAGTTGGCATTCGGGATGTCGTTACACTGTAGAAGTAACCATAATTTGATATAGAACTTGGAAAGTGATGTGAGTTTGCATTTAAAGTAATTTTTTTTTAGTAAAACACTTCTTAGAGACAAAGAAACTAGTCATGTGCATTGGTTCATTCAACCCTTTTTAATTGTATATTCCAGAATTAACATTTTAAGCAAACTTCTATTTCAAATCAGTTTTATTCCTTGGCATTCACAGACTTTGCATACGGAGTTTCCATTGTTCTTATAATGCTCAGGTCCAGACATGTGAGTGTGTTATTTTATTATAGGACAAATTTGAAAAATGAATTGTTTGACTAATATGGGTATCCAACCTCCAAAGCCCACAGTGACTCTTGTAAAGTGATAGAAACCATGTATGAGGGTGTACTTTAAAAAGGACATGAATGACAAGTGCTGGTGATAGAAATAAAGAGGTTCATAAAGCATAGTGATTTTTACTTGGGTAGTTAAAATGTTAGATAAATCAAAGAGTAGAACCCTAAAACTCTGAAGAGGTTACTTGTATTTTTCAATTAGTTTTTACTGTATTTAGGGCTATTATGTGCAGTCTTAATCTTTAAAAATTTAAACTTAATTTTTATAAAAGCTAAATCTACCTCTTTTTTTTTCTGAAAGATGTTTTAAGCCCATTTTTCATACTGAACTAGTCAAGTCCTTTGAGGCTACATATCTAAAAGTAATTAGTGAAAATCTGAAAAAGTTCATGTGCAGAGATTCTGCTGCCCTGTTAAAAGATGACTAATTTGATGAGATGTTTATATAAAAATTAATTATATTTCAACTATATCCATTCTTCCTGCATGCCTATTCCATCCCCCTGTATGTCTCAAGAGCCTGGTCTAATATAGGAAGCTATAGAAAAAAGATGAATGAGTTGAAGCTAATTCTTACTCAAGAGTATAAACCAAAATAAAGGAAATCATGGAACTTTTTAATTAAAAAGTAATGTAAGGATTATCTCTTCTAACATCTCCTATATTCCTGAGAGAAAAAATTTTTTGAGGAGGCAGCCAGATAATAGAGTAGCAGTCAGATACCTAACCCAGCCATTCTTAGGAGCTCATTCTGCTGTACTCTCTTCCCATTACCTCTTGCTACAAACACTTTTTAACTTGTGTTTCATGTATGTTGTGGTATCTAAAACACGTTCTAAAAATAAGCAGGCTTTATAACATTATGAAACTTAATGTATCTTATCTTTTTTTTGGACTCTTTCTTTCTCTCCACAATAGATCAGCTCCTTGTATCTGTGGAATTTATAGAGATTCAGGTGGTCAGAAGAAAAGCTCTTTTTTTTTTTAAAGAATTTGTTTTATTTATGCATGCAAGATCGGGGATGTAGGCCAGAAGTGTGGGGGTGAGAAGATTCTCTCTGGGGGTCCACCAGAGACAAAGTGGAGAGCGGAACAGGCAGATTAACTGAAATACACTGCTGAGGGGAGCAGCAGGCAAGGCAGGAGAGGTCTGCTGCACCATGTGGGTCAGCTCCCTGGCTGGGGATCAAACTCATGCTTCAGTATCTGGTGATAGCTTCATAGGCTGAGACTTAACCCCTTGTGCCACCAGGGAGGGCCTCATTTTTGTAAAATGTTTGCTTTCTCCTCTCAGGTGTAGACCCACCACCAATAATCCATAAAATTCCCACCACCAATTCATCCATAAACCATCTCTATGCTCTTTCCTCCCCTGTTTTGATTTCTCTCCCCCCATCCCCTGCAGAATATCTCTGATTTGCAGTTGCCTGTTAATTTTATTTATTTATTTATTATTTTTCCCGATCCATTATTTGTCGTACATTGTACAAAAATGAACAACGATGTAAAATATATATTAATTAATAATTAATTTTAAGAAAGAAAAGAACTCAACTACCAGTAAAAATAAAAAGTTTCAAAAATTCTCACTTGTTTATATGATCCAAGAATATTATGCTGCTTATATGTGTGTCAACAAAATGACTTTTAAAACACATTTTTAACAAGCAAGACACTAAAAATCGTATGTTAACTATATCAAAGTATAAAATATATTATTCACTATGTCTATTTAATGGAAAGCTTCTAATCTTAAGAAGACTAAGGTTTTGTGCATGCATAAAAATTAACTGGGAGGAGCTATAAGAAAATGTTGAAAGTGTTTGACTCTGGGAAGATAAAGCAGGGATGGCAGGAGATGCTTCATATTTTATATACTCATTATATGATGTTTTATAGTATCATCATGTCTTATAGAAATAAAAGAAATACTTGGGAAAAAAGAAAGAAAAGCTCATCTAGGGGCCTCCCTGGTAGCCTAGGGGTTAAATCTCAGTACTATCATGCTATCACCGCAATGCCCTGAGTTCGATCCCTGGTCAGGGAGCTAACTAACCAACATATGGTGCAACAGACCTCTCCGGTCCTGCCCACTGCTCTCTGTAGCAGTATATTTCAGTAAATTCACTGCTCCCCACTCTGTCTCTGGTGAATCCTCTCACCCCTGCACCTCTGACCTACAGTTCTTCTATGCAAAAATAAATAAATAATAAAATCTTTTTAAAAAGAAAAGCTCATTTATGTGGTACTGATTATGACCTCCGTAACTATTGAGAATAATGTGAAAATATCTGAGCTATCTAGGGGACTATTTGTGTGTAATCAAGATGTTTTATAGTGAATTTAGTGAGTTGTAGCAAAGCATCATTTAGTAGTATGCAAAGCACATTGAGACTTACTTTAAAATGCTTCTTTTGTAAATACCTCAATTAAGGGCCATTTGAAACTGACCTCCTAAGGATGGAAAATTAGTCTTCCACTTTAACTGTGTTAGCATATATAAAACATTGTGTCCGGTCTTCTATGGCAGATTTCGTTGACTGTGGCTTTTCTTTTCAGAAAGCTGTTGACATGCTTTTGGACAATGAAGATAAAATTTCAGTGAGTATCTTTTGTTTTTCCTGTGTTACAATATGACTGCCTAGGTTTGTTATTGCCTGAAGAATCGAGGTGATTATCAGATGATTTTGTAGCTGTATTTATGTTGTCTTAACTCTGTTTAAAAATTTCTTTCTTAAAAAAAAAAAAATTCTTTCTTTCCCCAGATTAAAAAGGTAGTAGAAGAATTAGAAAACAGACCAGAGTTGCAGCATGTGGTAAGTATGTCATATGCAATTTTGATTAAATAATGTGAGAAGTCACCTTTCATTATTGCTGAGAGATTAATGGAGTGAACTTGAGGTTAAAACTCAGATTGGAGGTTTGACTCCAAAAAATTCTGTAATTACTAAAATGTAGTGTATGCTCTGAATTTAGGCTAGGGCTAAACTACAGATGAGATACTTTAACACTGACTCACGGTGAAATTGTGATTTAAGTAAAAAGTGATACTCACTTTTGTGTTATCAAACTGTGCCCTAGGAGTCAGCACCTTCCTTCTTCAGTTTCCACTGAATATAATAACATAAAAATTATAGCATAAAACCAGTGCCCCAACATGTACCCTGCAGATAACAAGTTTTGCTGCCAAGGAAATATCTCACACAACTGTTCTATGTTCAGGAACACAAAATGGTCAAAGACCAGAGCCTCGTTTTTTTGTCCTTCACCCTGACACTGGCAAGTCTCATTTCTCTTGTGTGGTTGTACTATGAAAGCCTGTTAATTCTAGACTATTTAATTCTCTGCATTGCTCTCATCATGGGAGTAAAGGATAGGTGTTTTCTATGTCCTTTAAAAATTATACAAGAAAAGACTTAAATGAAAATTAGGATTTTAACAATAGGCATATATGATGATCACTCTTGTGTCTTTGCCCACCTCTTTGTACCCCAGGAGAAGGCTCTGTGAATAGAGTACATATTCAGAAGTCAGTTTTATGCAGTGACGTTTTCGAGAACTCCAGGATAGGAATGTGTTGTACTTTGATTGTTGCTCAAGGGTCGTACAGATGGCATTGCTATGTTGCTCATAATTGGAAATCTCAAAATAGTCTGCTTAAGGCGCCACTATGCCAGCCACCTTGGTATTTGTTGATAATGCAATGATTCTGACTTCCTTAAGCCACGAGACTGAATTATGGGCAGTAAGTGTCTGTGTGACAGTGTAATTAATTAGTGAAGTGGTGAAATGGCGGCAGAGCTCACACTAAAATGGCTCATCTTTCCTGTCAGGCTCTGTAATGTCTATAAACTTGCCTGGGCAGATGTGACAGAACCGTCCTCCCCGTTAGTGCCTCTGGGAAACAGTTCACCATTGACCCTGGCACCAGTGGACTGAGAGTGGCCTTCATCAGACCACGTAGAGTGCTGTCTGACTGCTCTTACCCCAAGTTTTTGCCTGAGGGGGACATGAACAGTTATTGGAGAAGTGGCTTCTCGATGTGCATGTGGCCCAGCTAAGTTTATTTAGTGATTATACACAGTGACTGTCAAATGTCAACTGTCTTATTGCAATCACAGCTTCGGGCAAAGGCGACTGCTCTGTGTTTCTTACGAATCAGTCCACCCAAGGTGTGAATGTGTTTTCGGTGATTTGTGTGATTAAGGTTCCCGGGCTCCAGGGACCTGTGAGGTGTTTGTTTACATTTAATGTTAACTGGACATTGAACATTGATCACTAACTTCTGCATAATATATTGACAGACTTTATCTTGCCTCTGAGTAGAAAGTGAATTACTTCCTTTCTTTGAGGTCCATTAACTTTTCCAGGTAGCTTATGGTAATGAATCAGTTGTGAAAATTGCTACAGAACCAGTACCCTTCTAAATTTTTACTATTTATTTTCACTTTTGAAGTTGCCAGTCTAGGCAGCATTTTATTGCAAACAGAGACCTCAATAAGACTTAACAGAGAAGAGATACAGAATTAGGACATTTAATTTAGTGCTTGCTGCTTGAGTTTTTAAGAACAGAATTCTTCCCTATGACTATCCCATTTTATGTAAAAGATGAAAATTTTTATGATCTGAGAAGACCACTAAATTTCACAGGTGAAGCAAAGGATGGTGACAAAATGATCAACTTACTATAATTAACGTATCTATATATTTTTTAAATATATATTTTTATTGTTATTTATGTCTTTTACATTTTGTATTCCCCTTGAGTAGCCCACCACCAATTCACCCGTGATCCATCTCCATGGTCCCTTGTGTTCTTTTCTATTCCATTTTGTGCCATATCTATAGTGCTTAGGATATGCCGGGCCTGGTTCTGATCACTTACAAATGGTGTAACTCATTCAATCCTCACAAGCAGCACTGTTCACAATAGCAAAGGTATGGAAGCAACCCAGATGTCCAAAAATAGATGATTGGATCCAGAAGATGTGGTACATATACACAATGGAATACTATTCAGCATGGAAAGAAGATAAACACATGCAATTTGCATCGACATGGATGGAATTAGAGGGGATCATACTCAGTGAAATAAGCCAGAAAGAAAGAGA